>JASCZW010009144.1:0-44691 GCA_034211315.2 Aedes japonicus
TGTGAACCTTGTGTTTCTTATACGGCGTATCTCAGGTCCTTCATCATGTTGGTGTGTGCAGTCCCGATTGACACATCAAGGTTCAGCAACGATCTTCCGGATCGAGCAGTTAATTTTTCGAAGAACCCACTCCCTCACCTTGATGGCTGCTGGCGTCCTCACCGAACGCGGCGCCTGGATCTAGCACGATCCTTGGCCGAGCCTCTCTCCTGTACTGACGGATGGTAGTATCGATGAAATTCCGCTTCACTCCGTGGGGTTTTGTTGAAACTTGAAGCATTTCCTTTACATCGTACATTTGAAAATTTAGCTACACGCCTCATTTTGAAGATGTTTGCGTGTAGCCTCGAGGCCTCTATTTTGATTTTGAGATTAGCACTTCAGTTATCAAAATGTCGTCGAAGAAAGAGAAGCAACGCATCAAAATTCTGCACGTGCATGGCGAAAATCAAACTACTCTCACGCCAAGTTGGCGAAATTGTTGAATGTGGCTGAATCAACTGTTTCAACGTGTTAAACCCTCAACCTCTCCGTCCGAGATGTCGCAAAGAAGCTCGACGTGGCGCCTTCAACCGTCGATTAGAGCTTACAAGAAAGTGATGACTCTAAATCGCCACGATAAACAAAACACGTCGGCAAAGCACGATCTTGAAAGTTGTACACAACAATGCTGACGAAGTTTGATTGCGTGGTACAGGACGATGAAACTTACGTCAAGGCAGACTTTAAACAGCTTTCTGGACAGGAATTTTATACGGCAACCGGACGGGGAAAGGTGACAGATATTTTCAAGCACATTAAACTGTCAAAGTTCGCGAAGAAATATCTGGTGTGGCAGGCCATCTGTACCTGTGGCTTGAAGAGCAACGTTTACATTGTGACCGGAACCGTCAGCCGGAAATTGATCTGAGCGAGTGCCTACAAAACGTCTACTGCCTTTCCTGAAGCGACACAATTGTTCCGTTCTATTTTGGCCGTGGATTTGGCAAAAAGGCCATGGAGTAGTATGCTGCCAACAACGTTCAAGTGGTGTCCAAGGACAGGAATCCTCCCAACACGCCAGAGCTCCGCCCAATCGAACAATATCGGGCCATCGTCAAGCGGAACCTTAAGGAGACTCAAAAAGCTGTTGTGAGCGAGAAACAGTTCAAGCCAAACTGGCGTTCTGCGGCGACTAAAGTGGACAAGGAGACTGTACAAAATCTTATGACAGGTGTTAAACGAAAGACCCGGCAATGTGCATTCGGTATAAGGGAAGCTTAGCTGAATATTTCTCCTGTATTTTGTGATTAACTGAACTTGGAAAAAAAAAAGAATTTGACTTATTAATAAAAACTTTGATCGCCTCACATTACTGTTTTACCAAATTTTGATCGGAACACCCTTTATATCAAAAGTTAGTCCGCAGGAATAAAGTTTATTCGACAGAATTCGTTAAAGCAATGACATATACGAAGCGAAACATGCCTCAAGATAATTCCATCTGCATGGTAGACTGGTTGATGTTGTAGTTTTTGACACGACCTTAATTGATGGGTAATTGGCAAATTACTATTCAGAATGCTCAATTAGTTTTAACTTAATATTTCAGCTTGAACGTAGACTGTTTAAGAATTAAACTTCCTACTTGAAAAGGTTCTGAAAACGGCCTAAAGTAAAAAAATAACGACACATCTTTCGCATCATAGAAAGCTGCTTTCAAAATAGCATGTCTATTGCAATAATAAAAACCTTAAAAATTTAAACAAAAGCTCAAAGGTAGTAGGGTTGTTCCTTGGGTACTAAGTAGTTAGCACGTTTTTCTATCTTTGAAACCGTATCTAAATTATTAGTAATAGGCTCATATTGGCTCTCCATAATAGAGGTATATAATTCCTAATTTGTTTTACAAGGATCTCTAAAGGATTTCTCAAGTACATATATCGTAAGCCTTGAATTCGAACAAAATTTGTTTATGATTTGAAATTGAAATTTCGTTCGATACATGCCAGTTTACTAGACGACCAGAAAGTATTGAACTGCAGAGTGTACAGGGTGTGGCAGAAAATAATGCGAAAATTTGTTCTATTTCTTTCAGATCCCATTTTCAACTAATTCAAGCAATAAAATCAAAAAGTCCTTTTAAACAAGTTTATTCGATACACATTGAATAAATTTGTTTAAAAGGACTTTATACAGATAACTGCAATCCATTTTTATTAATAACATCCTCGAGCCGACACCAGAAGCCAGAGCCTGCCTTTCGGACGTAGTCCTCCGACATTGACTGCCATGTGCGTTTTATGGTTGACTTCAGGGTTATCACACTAGGGTGTGATGTTTTACAGGCTCGTGCTTCATGTTATCGTTCGGCCAAAACTTCATGTTATCGTTCAACCATTGTTGGGTTCGATTGGACGTGTGACACGGAGCTCCATCCTGCTGTTGGACAACGCTTTGGTCCTCGGAGAAGTTGGCCTTCACCCAGGGAAGCACTTGGTCCTATAAAATGCCGATATACACTGCGGTATTGATTTTAACTCCAGCATCAATGAAAACAGGCGGCATTTTCAAACCGTTTGACGCCACCAAGCCAAACATCATGACACCAGCCGGATGTTTGGTTTGCAATTTGAATTTCACATTTTCCGGAACGTTCTCCATTTTCTGCGGTGAAATGAACCGGTCCGTGCGGCTGTTGGCCACAGCATCTATGCTGAAAAGCTTTTCGTCGGAGAACAGGATTATCATTTTTTCCTTCTTGAACAAGGAAAGCAATCTCTTTGAACGAGTCACTCGTAGTTCATTGACCTGGTCCGTAATCAAATGGCGTTTCATTCTGGCTCTGGAAGATGCATGCAGGTCTTCTTGATGATTCTCCGCATGGATTTTTCCGAAATATTGGCTTCCTTTGCAAGTTTTCTTATGGAACGCAACGGGTTGCGAGCAATTTACGGACGGACCGATTTGATCACGTTCAGCGTGCGTGCAAAGCGCGGACGTCCGCTTCCCGGCTTTCGCTGCTTAGGACCATCCTGCAGGAACTTTTTTATGCGGTAAACTGTTGCCAAATGGCACCCTACCACCTTGGCAATCTCTTTTGGCTTCTTCTGGGCGAGCAACTGGTGATCACTTCTTTCGCGAACATTTTGATGAATTGGCAATAAACCAAATAGAATGTTTGGATGCAGCACTTGAAAGTGAACATAAACAAATACACTTTCGACAGAAATTAGTCACTAGCTACACGAATTAACCCAATACTCAAGTTTGAACATTTTCGCATTATTTTCTGCCACACCCTGTAAGATCAAAAACTTCTTCTCTTATCGCATTAATAAAAGTAGGAGAGTTTTTTCTTATTACATATATAAATATTATTCTGTGAAATGAAATGAAATAGCGACTCACCCCTTTTGTTGATTCCGGAGCTGCTCCGGATGAGCTTTTGTATCACATCCGATGATGAAATCCTTATAATGGCTTTTGCAGTGTGAGACAAATGCTGCAACTTCTGGTAGAGGTGCTCCGTCAATATACCCAGGAAAATATGCGAATGCCACGAAAAGCATCGTTTTTCCTTTCGTCGTAGACATCTCCAATGGAACTGCAACAATATCCCTGCTGATGAATTCTGTGAAAGGTGTAATTTTGAGATTAATATTTATAAGAATCAAAACTCTTGGTTTGAGCTGAGTGTTAATTTAACACGAAATCGTTATTTGCGTTCCTCGACTTTTTACAAACATGATATACGTTTCGCGTAACGTTTATAATTTCTAAGTGTGTATATTAACTTACATGATTGTGTAGGCATTCCTTAAACGCTACTGTTGTATGTCCATGGTTCTTGAAGAAAGGCAACGTCGATTTTACCTTTGATGAATGATTTGCTGAGGCTGCCTTTGCATGATGATTTTTGTATAAACTTAATGCCTTTCCCGTTCTTGTTTTTGATTCTGTTGTTTGCCATTGCTGCCTTCATTCAGTTGTGGTTTATGTCTGAGACGAGCATCTGTCATCGAACCTGAGTTAGATTTCGAAAGTAAGGTAGGTTACGTAGAATTTCCACTACTCTTTGCTCCACTATTTCCTAAGAGACACTGATCCGCTTTATATGAGCATCCTTCAACATTTGCTGAATCATCGACTCTCACTGAATACATTATTCGTGATTCTTTTCCTCAAATAAGCTACTCCGAATTTAAAGCCCACAGTACAGTCACATTTTTCTAACCAGTTTACAGTTTCCTTCCATTATTATTGAAACAGATTCAATTAGCTTCAATTTCCATTGAAAAACTCAATTCTGGTAAACACGCAAAAGTGACCGACTTGCGATACGCGGCAGTATAGGTATCGAATACTCGCAATCAACAACAGTGCAGAAGTTGACAAGTTAATGCATGCATAAATTTTTTCAACAAAAAAAGAAGAAGAAGAATATATGCCCTCCTGTTTACCATCTCTGCCATAACACACGCTCAACAGTGGCAGAAGCACTCCAATGTGCTTGCGTTGAACCCGTTGAACCTGAGCACTTCAGATGCCGAAGGAAATCACCAAATAGCCCACCATAGCGTCCATGTGTCACACCCATGCCGTGATTTGCCGACATACAGATCCGGACAACACGTGTAACTCAATGATACGTGCAGGGGAAACTCGCGTGCTCGGCTCCATGCGGCGATCGTGAAATGATGACCAATTAACAGTAGCATGGATTTAGATTTAGACTCCCTGCGCGTGCATCGGTATCCATGTGAATAATGAACCGATTCCGTGAATTGATCACAACAAAACCAAAACATCTGTTAAGTGTTTTCATTCATGCAAAGCAGTTGGTCCAGGCTGGACGGCGTTTCCTCCAACAACAAGAGTTTGTATACTTTTTGATGGGAAGAAATTAAACTGAAAGTAATCACATCAATCATGGCATCGATACGTGCAACAGCTGGTTGGATACTTTCCAGGTTCATTCGCCACTCAGATTATTAAAGAGTTTTCGAACCCATCGAGTACGAACGACATTGCAACGTGAAAAATCACCTTTATCGCCTAGCTCGTTATCATATGTAAACAGTGTCACAGTCACTCGGGAGTAGAACAGATAGAGCATCACTCTGATAAACGTTTGGACCTAATCGGAAAGATACACACGCTGTAGTGATTTTTCGCTGTTGTTTACCTACTGCATGCTTGGTCTAATCCCCAAGTACCTAGGTGTAAACCATCATCATCATCATCGTCGCTAGTCAGTCGCATTCTTCCTGCTGCACAAAGGCGCAAAAATTTCCAAAGAAGTTCAAATATTTACGACATCCATCGCTCGTCGTGCAGATAGAGGGCGCTGAGGAATGCGGAAAGGTGATGAAATTCGCCATCGAGAATTTTGCAGCGTTAATTAAACTAATAACTCATATTGTTCATCATATTCGTTTCTTTCCGTTGCATCCAGCACTGTTGACATCACGTGCCACGCGAGCATATTTTGTGACTAATTGTTGCTCTTTTTCTCGTAGAGTTATTTCGCTTTAGGATTCGTACAATGGCAATAGTTGCGTGGTTCCAAGAAGGGTTTGCAAACAGCTACCTCTTACCGAGACGGAGACCAAGGGATTCCGAAGGTCGGCTCATAAACATGTCATTGCATTCTCTGCTGGGTGGAGTAACTCACATCACAGTTTACAGTGTCATGATGGAAGAATTTTTTCTCTATACATCTGACATACAGCTACGCATGCAATTGAATTTACTTTGATTGTGATTTATAAGTTAGCCCCATGTTTGCTCCAATAAACTTGGACAGAAAACAGTCCAACCGAAATAAAGGAAACAATCATTGCTGGATTTTCCGCTAAACGTCCCCATTAAGAAAAACTCTTTCCACTGAACCGATTATCTCGCGATTACTAATGATTTCCATCGAAATCGTACCGTTGATCGTGCAGGCATTATCGTTTTTGTTTTGCGAAATATATCACGTTTTGGAAAAATATTGATATTCGTTGAACTGTCGATAATGCCTAGCGCTAGCTGGCTGTGTAGCGCCAACGTTAATTCTTTTTGCTTCCGGAGAATTTCACTCTTTGTTTTCCGGAACATCCGATACGTTAGGGAAGACTTTAAAATATTGACAATCGGCTGACACGTGGTGGCATATGAGAACGAGTTTTAAAATCCGCATCCGCTTTTGAAATGCTTCGATCGTGTTTTATTCTGTTGACATCACACGTCATACTGAGCAATTAATAGTTCATGCGAACACGTCTGATAATTGGCATTGATCCGGATGAGGGAAGCCGCTCTAATTACCTCATTAGTTGCCGATTGAGTTAAAATTGTTCTTGATAATTGATTTACTTTGCTCTTCTCCCATCTAGGTTTCGTGATGCGTTCATATGAGCACATTAACCTTTGTGAACTTTTGAGTGGGATCAAAATTGAATGAAACTTATAACTCAATTTCATATCATTGCAAAGCACTGATTTTGGAACGAAACACTATTAATTAACATTGTACCAATTTGCATCATTCACTGCACTATTGCATGGTGCATATTTACGAACGAGTTGAAGATACATTTATGTCCTACACTTTTGCCTAGGATGTTTGAGCGCCGAAAGCGCAACTTAAAAGCTATCCACGTAAAATTTCGGGCATTTAGATTATTTCCGCAGGAGTACCATACAGATTATATTTGAGTAACGATTTAACCCCATAGTAAAGTTGTTAATTTCATACAAATTTTCTCGTATAATAAATTATCAAACTTTCTGTGATATCCAACATAAAGTACGTTCATAACAAAAGCCGGACAAAAAAAGTTGTTTTGCATGTTTTAGATTTATACTATTTATTTCATATAATAGATGAATGTGGCATCCCTGGGGCATGCTTGTAGTTACCACACAATCATACAAATTCAAATATGGTACCTGGTATCAAGCATGGGAGAACTCATTCACTCGCATGAGCACCACCGATTTAAAATAGCAACCCTAGGTTGCTAACAGAATAGTGTACGAGTGCGATGTTTCCTATTAAACGATTTTACACGAATCCTCGAAAACAAACATTGTAGAAAGAATAAACGAGCAAAACAGAATCATGCGAAACAAATTTTCAGCTAGACCTTATATCGAACTAATGCGTTGCCACTGAACCCAAGCGATTTGAATACACCGAATGAAATTATTTTGACTCAGTAAATGCAATCGGCTGGAAGGATCAGAGCTGAGATACGGTTTAAAATGACGCTTTGTGTTTTTATGTTGCATTAGATTAACATCATGTTAGATCATTATTTGAAATGTTAAATGATGTTTAGGGAATGATTTGAAGAAATGAGTGTGATTCAAACAATCTCGCTCAGCTGCATCAAACTGAATGCAATCGTGAATGATTCAGCGGGTAAAAAATAGGCACTGCCAGTTTTGCTCAATTCTGTTTTCTACGAATAAAATGAAAGCAGAATAGTAATGAACTGAATCGGAATAATTTAAACGTGGTAATGTTCACTTCTGAATGCGTGTGAGTGAGAAATGAGTGCAAAGTGAACCGATTTTACCATATCACGTCGCGGGCGGCCAAGCGATCTATATTCAGACAACGGCAAAAGCTTCGAAGGTCCCAGGTAACCAATAAGCATTAGCATATGCAGTAAATCAACCCTAGATTTGCATTTCAGATGCTACAAGCATTATATTAGAATTATATCAGCATTTTGAATGCTATCTGTTGTAAATTTGCATTTAAAAAGCTATTTAAATGCTTGTAGCCTGTAATAAGCATTTCGAATGCAAAATAGCATTAATGAAGCATTATCATAGCATTGCAGTAAAGCAGCCGTATGTTGGACCAAATGCGGCATTTATATTGCATTTAAAGTGACTTAAATGCTTGATAGACTGCCGTAAAGACGCTTTGGAACTGCTCATTGGTTACCTGGGGTGCTGCAAACGAGCTGGAAGGAGTCTATCGAATGCTGCAGAACGAAGACCAACAACGTCAGATCACCACCGACCGTAGCACCGAGCAGACCAGCTGGCACTTCAGCCCGCCAAAAGCTCCACATTTCGGCGGACTGTGGAAGGACTGTACCGGTATCTGGGAAACTCCCCGGGGCACTTCTAGGTCGGAAGCACAATGTAAGCACTACTGGAAACTTATTTGCACCTGACACCTCTAAACCGCCTCGTCGACCGCTTTCAACATCTCCAAGGAATTCACCAACATTTCTGGCACCATTGGAGTATCTGCAGGAACTGCAACGAGACACAAAAACCTGCCATCCAAATACCGACAGTCAACCAGGGAGACTCGTTGTCACTATAGTTGCTGTGCACTCGGGCAGAGACAATCTTGTGCGAGTTGTTACGTTGCGACCAGTAGTGGAATCATCGTGCGACCTGTGACGAAGATCTGTCTGGTGCCATTGGAGGAGAAGAAGGAAACATCGGAGCAACTGCTTGCTGAATAAGTGTATAAGATGGCAGGAGACGACGAAGTGATCATGCTTGTATTTTGTCGTGTATTCTTTCGATAGTCAGTAAGATGTGTCAGTTTGGAAAGCTCAGCTTAAATTTCGAATGTTTTGAAAATTATATTTTCAAGGTGGCGGCGATGTTGCAGCTTGCGACATTTTATTTTGTTACGCGCGTTCGACCATTACTGCCGAACCCTTCGCCACTAAACGAACGACAACACACATACACACAGCATTGGGGAAGTCGTTCGGCTCCAATGAGGTGTAGACCCCATTCGTTCAGCTCAGTGTTTTTCGCCTGCAATAGAACTACAGTCAGTCCGATAAGAAACTCCGGCTGTCATCAATGAGATCTTTATCCCATTCAGTTTTAATTGCTGAGAGCACGGACTGAAGCTGAGAAAGAAGAACAGAAAACCGTATTACGTGGAGCTCGCATCGCCCTCAAACGAGAGATCAAGTTGGGCAAGCCAAATTACTTTAAATAGTTGTGCCAAGAAGTCGATGCGACCTCCTGGGGCAAAGCTTATAGAATCGTGGTGGCGAAGTAAAAACGTCCAGCGACACCAGCTGAACTGTGCCCGGAAAAATTGAAGACGATCGTGGACGGTCTGTTTCCGCATCACCACCCAACTTTGTGGCCGCCTACGCCATACGAAGATGCTGAAAAGGCAACTGCTCGGATCTCAAATGAAGAGCTACTGTTAGTTGCGAATGGTCAGAAGTTGAAGAAACCTCTTGGTCCAGATGGGATCCCCAATGCAGCACTTAAAACCGCGATATTGGCGTTTCCGGACATTTTCAGGGTGGCGCTACAAAAATACTTAGATGATTTAGATATTTCACAGCCAGATGGGAGATTCAAAGGCTGGTGTTGCTGCTGAAAAAATTTCGTCGGAGGCAGTATGAGTTATCGCTGGCAGGATGCCCATTTGCATCACCCTGGTCGAAGACGTCAAATCTTATCAACGGAGGTATACCAGAAATGCGAGGAGAATCGTCAGAACGGATTCTTAAACTAAGTGGCAGCGAGAGTGGGCAATGCGATGAAAGGAAGGTGGACCCATCGGCTCATCTAAAATGTGTCAGCTTGGGTGAATGGGAAGCATGAAGAGGTGAAATTCTATCTGACGCAGACCCTCTCCGGGCACGGTTGCTTCCGGAAGTATCTGTATTGGTTTGGTCGCGGATCTTCACCTTTTTGCCCAGAGTGCGCGAACCTGGAGGAGACACCAAAGCACGTTTTCGAATGCCTTAGGTTTGAAGAAGTGCGCAGGGATAAGCGCGACGTGACAGTCGACAATGTTGTCGAAGAGATGTGCCACGAGTGTGTCCGAGTTGTAGAGGAAATGGAGAAGTGACCAACGATCCAGCGTCGTTGGCTAAAGCCACTGCAAGTCAGTGCAAAGCCACCTATGAATGGTTTAGGGTCATCGGGGCGTTCTGGAAGTCATGCTCCACCTAGAATCGCCGGACCAACTAGGCACCCTATGAAGACTGATCGGTTCTGGAGGAATTCCTGCGCCGCGGACGTCCCTGTCGGAGTAGGCTAGATCCATCGCCGGGGACTAGTTGAGTAGAACGCGGCGTAGAACCGGTTTCGGGTCGTCGGGGTGTCAGCGAACCGGACGCTAGGCTGCTAACGCTGACCGAAGTAGCTCCACCGGAATCGCTGGACCGGTCGTGAGCAGCAACAGTAGAAGAATCAGTTTAGCGGAAAGTTCCACCGCCGAGGAGCTCTTCATCGGCTTAGGGTAGACCCACTGCCCGGAACTACTCGAGTCGACAGCGTCAAGAGGTGGGAGCTAAATTCAAGTAACATTTTCAAAACCAGCCTGCTTTATTAAGTTTTATTTAAGTTTTATAAAAGCCACTAGAAATAAATTTGATTTTGTTATGGTTCCAAGAGTTGCCGATAGGTTTTATATTTTAGTCAGGTTTATGAGAACCAACACAGCTTCTTTACAACGGTCTTGGAACGTAGTCTTCTAAAGTTCCTTTTATTCTTATCAAAGGTTTTATTTTAACTTTTTGAACTCATAAAATGCTGTTCTGAAATGCCGTTTTAGGACTCTTTTATATATCTTGTTATGGTCAGTTGAAAATGCATTTTGAAACCATTTTGCCTTCTGTAAATGCATTAAACAAAAAAATGGAATTGAGGAAAGTCACAAATTGTCCAATTTTGGCAATCTTATGTATAACCTTATAGAAGTCCATCAGTTTTCAGGAAGTTCATGATTAATTTAACGAATTTATTTGTTTCAATTTTGTTGTTGTTTACTCGCATAATTTCCGATGCGCATTAATTTTGGCTCTTATCGTGCCAATAATCACCATAACATGAAATGCGCAGAAGATTTGCGGCATGATACCGCTATAAAAAAATACTCTTGCTTTGCTACTTTGCTACTTTTTGCTACTTTTTTCTTCGATATTACTTACTGTTAAATGAATCAGAAGAGCAAAGAATCAAACAAAGCAGAACAACAAAAACCAACCACGATATCATGGTGAAGTTTGGCAGCTGTGGCAATTTGGCCCTATGCTAATTTTGATGGCAGCCAATAGGTTTAATGAAGGTTCTCAAGTGGTTATAACATCTTTCACTAAAACATTTCCAAATGTTATGCTCTTGTAAAGGTTTTATTAATTTGTTTTCACAACCGTCTACAGAGTGGGCCACTTTGTACAAATTTTGGATTTAAAGATGCAATCGAGGTGTTGGTGGACAAAATAGTTTTGAATGTATTTTTATCAACAAAGCCGGGAGGAGTGCTATATGATCGCAGCAAGCCGCGCTTTGAAACTGACGTGTTTTGTTTTTGCTGCGTCGTTATCGCGAAAAATAAATCAAACAATAATTCGTAATTTAACTAACAGTGAAATCATTAAATATAGGCGTGCTTTGGGAAAGACGTAGTGACCGTATGACCGTATGACAGTATGAACCGATTCCATCCCGAAATGTGTGGGTGTCGCTAATATTCCGACATTTTTTGTTTTTTGTTCTTCGCTCCCGCACCCGGAAGAAGAGTTACATATGCTTAGTTTTGTTCATTAGTGGTAGTATTGTGAAATCCGGACAAAAATGATCAAGTCTGTATGTTTGTCCGCATTGTCGCGAGTAAATCGATGATTATTAACAGTTTTGAAGTTCGTTATAGAGTCGCCTCATAGCGGGGATCTGATTATTGGCAGAGTATGGAGTGAAAAAAAAGAAGATCAGTGCATGTAGAAAACGGCCATTTGCTGTTCAGAAGCAGCAAACGAAGACAATCCACATGTGTGTGAGAAAGGCTGCCACATTTCAGATGCGTTCACCTGCGTGCATATCTAACGGGCTTATATTGTCGCGAGTGCATGAAATTAATTACGAATCAATGTCGAGAATTTCTATGCTTACGAATGATCAAGCGAGTGTAATTAAGGAAGCGGACATTGGTGAGATGTATCGGACTATAACTATTTAATATATAACCTAACATATCCTTATTTTCAAATAAAACCAAATACGTGCCTGGTTTGGAAATTTAACATTTCCAAATCTGGAAGTGTGTTGCAATGAACTTATCCAAATGATATCGGTAATGTTCACATGCGGGGCTTATTGTATGTGAAAGTAACCTCGGAATGGGCGTGACTCTCCAGACATTCTGAAATGGGTTGCTGGATCTGCAGTAGAGCTATCACTTTCTAGCCAGGGTTGCGGCTTATCATTTTTGACTCAGGCATATTCATTTGCCAATATCTCCTTTCAGAGGGTCGATTTGATAATATGATGTATGATGAACTTGTAGTAGACCTACAACTTTGTCTAACAGTACATTGCTCTAACTCCTATATCTTCGACATGAGAGCGTATATTCACAGTGATCTTCACGATGATAATCGCGTGATCTTCACCGCGAATATCATCGCGAAGATCACTGCGAATATACGCTCTTATTCCTCAGATATAAGAGATAGAGCTATGTATTGTTAGACCAAGTTGTAGGACTACTCAAGCACCATAAGTTCATCATACATTATATTTTGAAATTGAGCTTCTGAGAAGAGCTATCGGCAAATGAATATGGATAAGTCAAAAATGATAAGCCGCAACCTTGTTTCTAGCTCTCGGATTAAAACTGCTTCCAATGGTCACTTGAGCGATTGTTGTAAGCAGATTTCTTCCATAATACCATTGCCGGCCAATGAGTGTTAGATTGCACACACACACACAAAGCCGGGAGGAGTGCTATACGGCTGGATTAAAAATAAAATTGTTACTTGGGAATGGCTCAGGAAGTGCGAGCTAAATTGATCACCGTGGTTCGGGAGAACTCCCACTGCCAAGTAATACTACTCGAGTCGATTGCGTCGAGGTGTGGGAGTTAAATTGCACAGGAAGTGGGAGTTAAATAGCGTTACCAAAGCAGGTTGAAGCTAAACGGCTCAAAAATGTAGCAAATGGAGAGTAGAGCAGAGGTGCAGCAACGCCGATGCATATTTAAATATTAATAAGTGAGTGTTCCACGATGGTGACCATGAAAGAGAGCACATGATGGTCAGCTACTCCACATTGGTACACGCCTCGATGGGAACCTGAAATAGCCTCCAGCAAAAGCTGAGAAAATATGAGAAGTGCAGGAGCACAGCCGCCTCCCGAATTGCTTCACCGTGGTCCCGGCAGGAGAAGGCAAACGGAGAATAAGGATTGTTTTTAATGGTTAGGCACGAAAGCGAGTTCCATCATCGCTCTAGTGAGTCCCACACCGTGCCAAGCACACTACAAGCCAGGCTTTAGAACATTTTTAAAACTTATGAAAAAAAAATGTTGCGAAATGCCCTCTAGAACTTATTAACGAATTACTAATTAAATAACATAAAATAACGCATCGACATCTCAAACTCTTTTAAAGGAAACTTCTCTCTCTCTCTTCTGAATCCCATCAGAAAACCATAAAAATTATACTGTTTTAACTACTGAGACTTGCAACATTAGATATTACTTAAACTGCAAGAATGCAAATATCTTAACGACATAATGACAACCAATTTTTAATTCGGAAAAACTGCTCAAAGATACTTTCACAGCTTATAAATGACGAACTAAACTACAAAAGGTTAAAACAAACATACTAACTAGCCTAGTAACAAAAACAAAAACGAAACGACAAGACATGAACATGACTGAGAGAAAGTGGAAACAAACTTGAAAACGTAACACCTTTTGAGAAGATGTCAACAGCGTCTCTATGAACGACATGATCCTTTCGGCTGGTGAAATGCTTCAAAAGAAGTTAAGTTATATCATTCTAACGCACAAGGAGCACTACACATTGAATTTTTTGTCTAATGCACATAAAGAGAATGCTAGATTTGGCAGAAAATAATAGGATATTTCATGTAAGTTTAAGCTAGATAAAGCCTGAATCTAGCATATTGTATGAAAGATTGCAAACAGAGTTGTATGGCGCATGAGAGATTGCAAACAATTTCGTTGGTTACGCCTCCTTTGGCTGGAAATTAAACAAGTGGAAATTTTACGCGCCTGTTAATTTTTTTCTTCTGTGTACAATAGCTTCTTATTTTTGGTTCGAGAAAATTGCTTTGAGAGACTCTCATAGCATATAAATGACAAACTTCATGGACTGAACTTCAAAAGACTGAAGAAATTAGGAAACGTCGAATTAAACTTGCAAACGGTAACACTGACTAACAAAAAAAATTGAATAAAAACAAGCAAAAGGACTCCTTCCGAGTCATTCGCAACAACACACATTGGCACAATTCTGAAAAAAAGACGGTCAAAAATATTTTCACCCTCTTGTCGTCATTTTATCGAGAAGGTTTCTTCAGAGGAGTTGCTCAAAATGTTATTCCGCATCTTTTGAAAAAACACGCTCATCTTTCGTAAGGGCTTAACTACACTTTTAAATTCTAACATTTTCCAGATAACGGGTCGTTGTCTTCGACAAAGTTATGGAACAGGTAATTTTAAGAAAAATAGCTGAAGACACTATGTTTCTAGAGCCTAACGTTAAAGAGATATAATTGGTTTTCATTCAGCACTACTTTGTTCAAATTTGACGATTTCAATATGTTCTTAAAAATTGCAGGAATTATTAAAATACACATTTTTGCTGAACACATTCATGCTCTCTGATAACCACATTATGATATATGGTGATTGAAGTATCTGTGTGACGTCATAGTCAACCGCCTGTATTTGTAAATGTATCTTATGAGCTACTAATCCTGAAATTTTCAGCGTTGGGTACCAAAGGGTACCTTGTAAATCCTTATTTTCAAATGGTATGAAATACTAACAGTATGTGACGTAATTCTCAACAAACTGTAAGAAAGCTGGGCAGGTCCTGGCGCGGTCTCAAACCGATTATATTTGAAAGATTATTTAATGAACTAGTACATCTGAAACTTTCAGCGTTGGGTACTGGAGGGTACCCAGAAAAATCGTTGTTATTATTCAATTAATATTGCGGTTGTGTCATAATATTCAACGAATTAGAAGGAGAGTGGCCCCTTGTGCTCTATTAGGTAGGTAGGTAGGTTTTGGACTTTGTTTACTTAGCAGGCGTAGTTTTTTTTCACCGATTGATTTGTGAATAAATTGTGTCACAAAATGAGTTCATTCGGTCCTTGTCGAATGGAATTGTTCAAAGTGTGGGTTGAAAATCAGAACGAAAACCGTGATGTGAAATATCGTCGCGTTTTTGAATACGTCTAACGGAACCTAAATAAGGATAAGCTATCGTGGGGCGAAAATATCATTTCTAAAAATGTATCCAGACTTTGCTCACACTTTGAAAAACGCTGGCGAACCTGAAAAACATCCGTGGAAGTTTTCCAGAAACGGCATGAAACCTAGTTGAATACCAATGCACTAATAGTACTAGAAGCAGATCCAAGGGGTAGACCAAAGAAACCATTTCAAGATTTAAACAGTCAAAATAAGTGTCAAAGAGTTGAACCTTTGAGAAGCATTGGATCTGCAAATGAGTTGTCTTTGGCTGCACAAATGATTACGTAAAGTGAGGGGAATGAGAACTCTGCATTGATACTAAAGAAAATAATGCAATCCACACCAAAGCGGTGGTCGAAAATTAGAAAAGCCATGATCACAAAGAAAATAAACCTTCTGGAAAAATGTCAGAAGATGAAGGACTTTGGTTTTTCATTGAAGGCGATTTCTCCAAGCGAAAATGGTTACTTCTAAGGAGTCAAGCTAAAAAATTCCATACACCCCAAATTTATTCGTCCATGCACACAATTACTATTGCTCGGGACCGTTGTATTCTTGATGGGGTAACTATAACTGAGGTGCGTTCAGAGACGAGACTACAGAATTTGATAGACCATACGGCAAAGCGTGTGGTCATTGCTATAGACGACAAACCTGAGCCAATTTCATTGGAACTAATATCAAAATGGGGCCTTGATGGATCTTTTGATCACTCAAATTACAAACAGAAGTTTGAAAACGAAAACACAGTCCTATCTTCGCGAGTACCCGTACAACTACGCGATAAAAATAATCCATTTTCAATCGTCTGGTGTAACATGACTCCATCATCTACTAGATTCTGTCGGCCAATCAACATCCAATTTGCAAAGAAAACCACAGCTCTAACTATCCAAGAGAAAGAAAATATAGAAATGCAGATCAGAGACTTAAATCCTACTCAAGAAGGTCCATATACCATTCATCACACGTTGGTTTGCACTATGATTGATGGAAAGGTTTGTGGAGCTTGAAATGGCAACAGCAATCAAAGATTTTTCATTTGTGAAGCTTCTCTTAAATAATTTTATGACATAAATGCTATGAATGTAGGGCCAAAAGTTCGGGATTTCGCCATTAAAGGGCGATACGGTCAAAATTTGGTCAATATCAACTTGACGTATTTCTTTCAATTTTGCATTTAAAAAAAACCTGAACACCCCTCATTTTGAAGGTGTGTGTGTGTGTGTAGAATGTTGCTCCTATTTTGATTTTGGAATTCACTCTTCAGTTGTCAAAATGCCGTCCAAGCAAGAAGAGCAGCGTATCAAAATTTTGCTCGCGCATCGCGAAAATCCGAGCTACTCGCACGCAAAGTTGGCAAAATCGCTAAAAGTTGCCAAATCAACCGTTACAAATGTAATTAAAGTGTTTGGGGAACGTTTGTCGACAGCCAGGAAGTCTGGATCGGGGGGAAATCGAAAACCGGAAGCCGCTGAGACGACAAAGAGAGTTGCCGGTAGTGTCAAGCGAAACCCTAACCTATCTCTCCGAGATGCCGCAAATAAGCTGGATGTATCGTCTACAACCGTGCATCGAGCCAAAAAACGAACCGGACTATCGACTTACAAGAAGGTAGTGACTCCAAATCGCGATGATAAACAAAATACGACGGCCAAAGCGCGATCCCGGAGGCTGTACACGACGATGCTGACGAAGTTTGACTGCGTGGTAATGGACCACGAAACCTACGTCAAAGCCGACTACAAGCAGCTTCCGGGACAGGAGTTTTATACGGCAAAAGGAAGGGGAAAGGTAGCAGATATTTTCAAGCACACGAAACTGTCAAAGTTCGCAAAGAAATATCTGGTTTGGCGAGCCATCTGTACCTGTGGCTTGAAAAGCAGCATTTTCATAGCTTCCGGGACTGTCAACCAAGAAATTTACGTGAAAGAGTGTTTGAATAAACGTCTGCTGCCTTTCCTGAAGAAACACGGTTGTTCCGTACTGTTTTGGCCGGATTTGGCATCTTGCCATTACGGTAAAAAGGCCATGGAGTGGTACGCCGCCAACAACGTGCAGGTGGTTCCCATGGACAAGAACCCTCCCAACACGCCAGAGCTCCGCCCAATTGAGAAATACTGGGCTATTGTCAAGCGGAACCTAAAGAAGACCAAAAAAACTGCTAAGGACGAGCAGCAGTTCAAGGCAAACTGGCTTTCTGCGGCGAAGAAGGTGGACAAGGTGGCTGTACAAAATCTGATGGCAGGGGTCAAGCGTAAAGCCCGGCAATTCGGATTTGGAAAAGCGGAAGCCTAACTGAATATTTTTCCTGAATTTTATACTAATTGAACTTGAAACAGAAATTTAATTTGATTTTTTAAATAAACGATTTCACCGATTTACACGCGTTTTCCCTTGACCAAATTTTGACCGTATCACCCTTTACATGCACACATCAGGTGAGTTTCCGAGCAGGAGACAACAACATATAAATACCTAATTTTGATCTTAATAGCTGGCCTTGGTATAAAAGAGTTCAGATTAAGAGGCAAAATACCTGAACAAAATAACTAAGATTTGCAAGCAAAATATGTCTCGAATAGCAAAACTTGTTATTTCGGATACCTGGGAATACCAGAGAGGTAATATTTTGGTATTGTCTAACCTCAATTCGGTATTCACATAACATTGTGGGAACAATTTTATGGTATTATCCTCAGGTATTTTACCTCTTAATCTGAGCTCTTAAACACCAAAGCCAGTTATCAAGTTATTCGGTCCTGCTCGGGAAGCGACAAAACCATATCATAAGCAAAAAGTTGGAGAGAGAAAATGGAATATTCAAGAGCAGTTCAAAAGACAAATGGGACTGCTAATCGATGTACCGAAACATGGTTCGGGAACAACTAATGATGGCAACACGGCTAGACGCTTTTTTGGAAATCCTGAGTTGACGGCTTCCATCACTATAAAAGTAGAATTAATTGAGAACTTTGCTACCATTATGTCCAGTCGTTAAGCTATAAACGTAGAGCTGTTCAAAATGTTTTGCTTTGAGACTGCAAAATTATATGTTGAAAATTATGGTTGGTATTATATGCCATCGTCAGTGCATCGAGTGCTGATTCATGAAGCCGAAATAATAAAGCAAGCTGTACTACCAATTGGAAGTTTGTCCGAAGAGCCACAAAAAGGTCGTAATAAAGATATTCGACGTTATCGCGAACAAAGAGCTCGTAAGATTTCAAGGTTGGTAAAAAATCAAATTTTCTGATGAAAGACTAACAAACCAGTACGATTAATTTGTTATCAGGATAGCTACAAATACGGACATATTCAAATGACTTCTTGTAACTTCGGATCCATAGATTTCATTGATACGAAACCCTGTAAAAAAAGAAATTGAGCGAAATGGCCCGAGAATTGATTTTGCATTCAGATAATGAACTTTCAAGTAATGATTCTGAAGACAGAAGTGATATAAGTTTGTACGATTGATGAATTTGTCAACAGTAAATTAAAATGAGGGGGCGACCCCGGTGTAGTGGTTAACATCCATACCACTCACGCCAAAGACAAGTTACGAAAATACTCTAAAAAGGTATTTGAGTGACTACGATGGGAGATGAATCAGCCAAGGGCTGAAAATCTCGATAATAGAAAAAAAAAATTAAAATGAATTCTATATCGCCCGTTTGTCAAATAGATAATAGTACACTTCTCAAAATATTTGTTTTCTTCTTCTGAACTATTTTGTATTAGAAATTAACTTTACCCTTTGGTACCCCAGGAATACTATTTCATAACCATAAATCATAATGTGTTCATCAGAGAGCATGGGTGTGTTCAGCAAAAATGTGTATTTTAATAATTCCTACAATATTTTAGAACATATTGAAATCGTCTAGTTTGAACAAAGTACTTATTACCTAAAAAAACAGTTTTAAGGTAGTGCTGAAAGAAAACCAATTATATCTCTTTAACGTTAGGCTCTAGAAACTTAGTATCTTCAATATTTTTTCTTAAAATTACCTGTTCTACAACTTTGTCGAAAACAACCACCCGTTATCTCCTAGCTGAAAAAAGTTAGAATTTGAGAGTGTAGTTAAACCCTTATGAAAGGGGAAGCGTGTTTTTTCAAAAGATGCGGAATAACATTTTGAGCAACTCTTTTGAATAAACCTACTTGATAAAATGATGACAAGAGGGTGAAAATATTTTTGACCGTCTTTTTTCAGAATTGTGCCAATGTGCAGCGTCTTCTAGGACGACATGTTTCGTGTACAGCTGATAAAATGATTTGAAAGGACCTGTAAACCTGCATAAAAAAGAATTTAAAAAAAATATATATAAAAATAAATACCTTGTAAACCGGCATAAAAAAGAATTAAAAAATAAAAATTAACGTCATTGATGGTAAAATTACAAGCTTCATTCTTAAAACAGATAAGATGAAAGCCTACTAATTTGATTAAAGCTACTTTTCATGCATTACCACCCGAACAAGTACAATGTCCTCCATTTTTCGCCAAAAAAAATTTCAACCAACCCACCCTACTCGCAATCTCTGGCCGGTTTTTTTTTTGTTGTTGTTTTCATTCATCGTCTTACTGTCTCACACCTTGCTTGTTGTTTTTGCTCATCCTCATTTCGGCTGAAATTTTTACCCATTCAACCGGGAAGAGCGAGCTAGCCACCCAGCCGGTGCGGCATCAGCTCCCGGTAAACGCATGCGCTTTCCACCAGCTATAAAATTTTCCACTCGCATTTTATAGCAACTCTCACCCTAGGCCACGAGAGCCGTGCGAAGTAGCTGTGGCAGATGTTCGCACAAAATATATATGACTCGGCACGGCTTGATCTGGTTTCAGTCTGTTGAAGTAGCTTTCCCGCTGTATTTCGCGTAACCGCGCATTCTGTGCATTTTTCTTGAAGCAGAAGCAGTACCTATCAGCAGAATTGTTTGCATGTCTCTAGAAGATTAGTGTGTGTACGGGCGCGCGCGTGTGTGTGGCGCAACAAGTTGTTTTCATTGAGTTAAAGCTAGCAGGAATCATCTTCCGTTACCGAGTGTGATTGGGGTGGTAGCAGTTTCTCGTATTCCATGCCACAATGAACTTAACGCTGCCCAGTGTAATGGACTGAAGAAACGCACCGTGAAATTGGTTTCATTTCGGTGAAAAAGAGCACAGCAGAAAATTGCTTAATGTAAGTAAGCAAAAAAAAAGAAGTTCATAGTGCAGTGGTTATTAAGTTACATAGAGTGATAGAAGTTTCAGATTGTTCAGAAAAGAAATTTTGCTCTGGACTTAGCACAGTGCTCATATGTGCGTTGAAGAGGGAAAAGAAGAACATTGTCGTGGGAAAATAATTGAGACAGTGTGAAGTGCAGATTGAATTACTTCACAAAAAGGACTCGTCGCAATCTTTCTACTGATTGGATTTAACAGTGGCTGGTCAGGATATTTCAGAAGCCAAGGTAGGTGTTGGTGGTCACACTCGCTCGAATTTACATTCTTTCCCACGCTCTCTTTTGGGTCATGTCGAATATCAGCGTCCTACGCACAGAAGTAATACTAGGAAAATCGAGTTTATATTTTTTGCAAGTGGGTGGAAAAGCTCTCCACCCACCTTGGTCATATTAGACGCCCATCATCCGACAAGATAGCAGCGCGTTGATAATGTCAATGGGTTTGCACACTGCTTCTAGCGAAATTCCTCACGTACGATAAAAATTCTTGCTTTCCACAGTTTGCTTCTAGAATGGATGCGTAAGCTTCCGCTTTGGAGTGGAATAGTAAGGCCAACTGAGGTACAGCATGAATAACGCTTTGTTTACAACATTTCCGCACATAGCCTACTAGATTTCACACCTCCCGAACCGGATTGTTTACCGCACTATCCCGCAATGCCGCATTCCAATCCGCATGTGTTCAGGTCTTAAAAACCTTAAAATGGAGGAATACATTGCGGGGCTGACTTTTATGAATGAAAATTTGCGTTTCAAGCAAAGAAGAAGGTGAATCAGCATCGTTCGGTTGCCTTTCCTTAAGTCGGTTGACTCTTTGTCGATGGTCTCTGTTGAAAAATAAATGATGGATGTCCGGATGGGCGAGTTTGTATCTCGTGGACATATGCTGATGGTAATTGCGTCAGAGCTGTGCGGAAGATCGGTGAGGGAGTAAACAAAAAAAATCATTCAATACAGTGCACCTCCCGCGATATTTATGAGCGACGTGCGTTGATGGGTGGTTTGCTAGATACTTGGATTGGAAATGGGATGGATTCGAGATTTGTTCTTTCTTTGCTTAAGGCACTTGGCTTGGCAATGGTTTGTTTTTCGCGTTTTGCACTGTTGGTGGGATTTTCATTTTGTGATTGGACGACAGTTTTTTGTTTGTTTGAAGAAACAAACGAACCAACGGACGTCTTTTTGTTGAATGTCAGAAATGATGATTTTGAGAGAATTTTTGCTGAGAGCTACACTTTGGCTCGGGTAAGTGAAACTTATGATGCTAGCATTTTAAGAGCATTACAACAAATAAGAAAGTTGAAGATTTGAAACAATTTATCAATATCTATGAGTTACATTCTCATGTTAAAGATACACCAATTATGTAAGGCATTTTTCCAGATTTATTAACCAATTCTCCCCTCTCTGTAAGATTTTTTATTTACAAATCTGAAAATTTGGTAAGGCTGGTAAAAAAATGCCAGATCCCAAGTCTTCTTACATAATCACAATGCATGACCGCTAAATTCAATACTATTCTGTAAAAAATAGTTAGTAGTAGTGACTCTCACACATAATTGTGGCCCAATGAAATTCTTACGTTATGTAGCATCCGATGTTTGCACAAAAATTGCAAAATGATCAATCTTTTAAGTAGCTTTGAAACGAAGTTCTCTTGTTATCTAAGTTATTGAGAAACATTAAGATTGCTGATAGTGGTTTCAGCTCACATAGGCAACTTTATCCAGCATAACTATCTGCCAGAGAAATACGGCAAAAGCGATATGGCAAGCGCTCTTGTTGACGCTGTTCTTAAAATCCAGTAATTCTGGTCCGAGCATTGACCAGCTTGGCTGATTGTTCAGGAAACGATTAAGCAGACGCTACAGTCTACGCTGTTCATTACATCATCTCATTATGTTATGGTGTTACCACTCCAAGCTGCGCATACTCAACTATTTGGCTATAAACGTCAGTGGAAGCGATTTGGTAGGTCTTTTTGACGTCTTCTCTATACTGGGGTACAATATAAAAAAAATCGCATTGCGACCGTCACGAAAAGTGGTCAGGTTTTGAGCCGTAATATCTCAGTCGTTTCTCAAGAGATTTTCAAAAAATTTACATCAATTGATGGGAAATTTTTCCACGCCTCAATTTTGATAGAGAACATTGTTGATTTCAGGCCAGAAACTATTGAAGATTTATAACCGTTAAGTCTTTTCTTAAACAGTATATTAACCCCTATAGGCCTAAGGGGTCATATTCCAAGAACATTGCCAAAACCATCCAGCTTTATTAGGTTTTATTAATGCTTTATGAAAGCCACTAGAAATCTAGAAACTAGAAACACTAGAAAAAAGAGATGCCAATAGGTTTCAAATTTTAGTCAGGTTTATGAAAACCTACACAGTTTCTTTAAAACGACCATAAAACCTTGTCTTCTAAAGTTCCTTCTACTCCTACCAAAGGTTTTATTTTGACTTTATGAACTTGTTAAATGCAGTTTTGAAATGCTGTTCTAGGGTTCATTCGAATTATTTTATTATGGACACTTAAAAAAGCATTTTAAAACCATTTTGCCACCAGTGCATGTATTTAACAGTCAATTGGCATTGAGAAAATTTACCAAATAACCAAATAGTTTTAAAGTAGCCATTGTGAAGATAAATTGGCTCTATGGCAAAACTGAGATTTCTTCCAATCGCCATATTGAAATATATAAATTAATTGAAACAAATAAATACACCAAATTTTAAATGTAATGCAAATGAACTGCAACTCAGAGAACAATTAAAGTATTCTTTTAGATCTCCTTATTGAATTTAATAAATTTTCATTCATGATTAGTTTATTGAATACTAGCTGACTCTAGTGCGAGCGTTGCTTCGCCTGCAACTAAATGAATTGTTGCTTTTTTGGAAAGAGTTTTTTTTTTGACTAAGAAGGGGTTCAAGCTTCTATCAGAACATTCTTCTCACCCAAGAAATACATGTTTGTGATACATGTTTAGTTATCTGGATAGTTCTCATGTTTGGTTGAAATTTGTGTTTGGAATCTCGATAGAAACATTTCTTGCATTCAAAAATCCCCGGATGCCAATTTTGGTTCCATTTGCTTTTGATTTGTTCTCAAGTTATGCCGAAATTTGTGTTTCATTTGTATGAGGGCCCTCTCCTCTTTCAGAAGAGGAAAAGGGTCGCAGAACCTTCTCCAGCCCCAAAAATCCCTTCATACACATTTTCACGCCGATCGGAAAGACAGACAGATTTTAATATATATAAAAACCACATGCCAAATGTGGTTTCATTTGCTTGAATAATTCTCAAGTTATGCATAAATTTGTGTTTCATTTGTATGATAGCCCCAACACCACCCCCCTCCCACTCACTTCAACAGGGGAAGGGGTCTTGAACTACCATAGAAACATTTTTGCCTCCAAATACCTCCACATTACAAATTTGGTTCCATTTGCTTGATAAGTTCCTGAGTAATGCAGGAACTTGTGTTTCATTTGTATGGAAGCCTCACCTCCTCCCTTATAGAAGGCGAAGGAGACCAAACCACCTCAGAAACAGTTATCTTCTTCAGGAAACTCCACATGCCAAATTTGATTCCATTTGCTTTATTCGTTCCCGAGCTATGCAGAAATTTGTGTTCCATTTGTATGCGAGCCACCTCCCCCCCCCCCTTCTTCTAAGGCGGAAGAGTCTCAAATAACTATAGAAACATTTCTTTCCTTCAAAAACCTTCTACATGCCAAATTTGGTTCAATTTCCCTGATTAGTTCTCGAGTTAAGCTTAAAGGGATCCCCCTTTCAGAAAAGGAAGGGGTCTCAAATCAACATAGAAACATTTTCTGTCTTCAAAAACCACCACATGCTAAATTTCGTTCCGTTTGCTTGATTAGTTCCCGAGTTTTGCAGAATATTGTGTTTTATTTGTAAGGGAGCCCCCCCCCCTTTTAAGACGGGAAGGGTTTCTCAAGCTACCATAAAAACCTTTTTTGCCTTCAAAAACTCCCACATGCTAAATTTGGTTTCTTTTGCTTGATTAGTTCTCAAGCTATGTAGAAATTAGGGGGGAGCGTCCCTTCCACTATCATAAGAACCTTTCCAGGCCCTAAAAATCCCTGCATACAAAATAACACACCGATCGGTTCAGTAGTTTTCGAGTCTATTAGGTTCAGTCAGACAGACAGACAGAAATCCATTTTTATTTTTTTATTTATTTTTGATTTTTATACAGATATTTGTTTGAATTTTGGTTTTGTTGATGTAAGCTTGCCTAATCTCCAAGGCGCATTTATGTTCGGCTCTTAATGGTCCAATATTCATCATAAAATTAAATGTGCATATGATTTGGAGCATGATAAGCTATAAAACAACTCAATTTGTTTTGGATATTTTGCTATCAAACAAAATTTCCCGCAACACTCGAACTTATTACTTAGATAATATTTACTGTTGACTAAATCAGAATAGCAGAGAATCGAACAAAGCAGAACAAAAAAACCAACCACAATATCATCGTTAAGTTTGACAGCTGTGGCCATTTGGCCTTTTTCTGGTTTTCATGGCAGTCAAAAGGTTTTATGAAGGTCCTCAAGTGGTCATAGCATCGTTCACTAGACCATTTTCAAAATCTTTATGGTCTTGTAAAAGTTTTATTAATTTGTTTTCACAACCGTCTATAGAGTGGGCCAATTTGTACACGTTTCGGCTTTAAAGATGCAAAGAGAAGGTGTTGGTTGACAAAACGATTTTGAATTTAGTTTTATCAACAAAGCCGGGAGGAGTGCTATACGGCTGGAATAAAACTAAAATTGTTACTTGGGATATGACATCAAATGAAATATGGCTGTAAAAAGTCACATACTAAATAAAAGTGTACACCGTCTTCGACAAATTTATTCTACATACATTTTTCTATCTGGAAAATATATAAACCATCTGAGTTTATGATACAATTGACGACCTAAAACTTCTTGGATATGAAGAAGTTCAAGAAGAACAAATAAATTGCTTATTAATAGTCTAAAGCTTTGTTTAAGATTATGGTATATATGCATACGTATCACTAAATTCTCGTTAATAAACGTTAAATATTTTCGTATCTTTCTGGGATGTTCATGGTTATCCAAAATGTACTTGAGTTCAGAAGTTCCGATCTTCAGTTGTAACAGAAGTTTTTAGGACTACATAAGATTACGATATGTATTCGATATGTAGGTATTGAAAAAACCTCCTAGAAGGTCAACAGTCATTATTTGATAGTTTTGTGATGTTCTAGGTCATCCAAACTGTCTTTGAGTTCCAAACTTAAGATCTACAGTAGTAACTACAGCTTTTTGGGCTATACAAAGTTACGCTACGTATGCACCCATATTCAGTGAATATTTTCAAACGTAAAAAAAATATTATGAGATAAACTGGGATGATCTACACGCTAAGCTCAGTTTACCCATAATCGCATTAAAGTGCACATACTCATTTATAGGTAAAGTTGACTTTACCCATATTTGAGTAAATTTGTATGTGAAAAAATACTCAAATATGGGTAAGTAGTAACGTACCCATAAATGGGTATGTGCACTTTTAGCAATTATGGGTATTTTTTACCCATATTTGGGTAAACTGATCTTAGCGTGTAGGTCATCCCAACTATCCTTGAGTTCAGCACATAAGATCTACAGTTGTAACAGTAGTTTTATGAAGTATGCAAAGGAACAATATGTATTTAACAATATTCATCAAATAGTGAGGAAGGTCAACAAACATAATTCGACAATCTTGGGATATTCTAGGTCATTCAGACTGTCCTTAAGTTAAAAACATAAGATCCACAGTTGTAACAGTAGTTTTTCGGGCTACATAAAGTAACTATATATATATTCAATAATTTTAAATGAATCTTTTGGAGAGTCAACAATCGTTATTTTTTAACTTTGAGATCTTCTAGGCAATCCAAACTTTCCTGGAGTTTAGAACTTGAAATCTACGGAAGTAACAATGGATTTTCAGGTTATACAAAGTACCATCACGAATTCAAGCATATTCAGATAATATTCCCGAACGTGAAGATACACAAGAAGATAATATTGAGATTGTCCAAGTCATCCGAAACAGTACAAGCGTTCAGAACTTAAGATTTACGATTATAACAGTAATTTTAAGTCAATACAAAGTGAAATATTCAAACACATTCAATTAATATTCTTAAATGTCAACATAAATTATAAGGCAAGATGCCATCTGCTGTCAACTATCCTTGGTATCAGAACGTAGGACCTGCGATTGTAACAAAAGCTTTCTGTGCTACGAAAAGCTATCTTGAAAGAACAACAGACATTATGAGATACTCTTCGGATGTTCTGGATCCTGAAGCTCAAAACTAAAAATCTACAGCTGTTACTGTAGATTTATTCTGAACTAAACAAAGTAGCAATATGTATTTTACCATATTAAGTGAGTCTTTTGGAAGGTAAACAGACATAATGGTATATCTTGAGACGTTCCACCAAAACTGCCGTGGAGTTCAGAAGTAAGGATCTACAGTCGTAACAGTAGCTTTATAACCTTTACGCGATGAGGTTGGGCTCATAATGTCTATTGATATTCTAGGACATTCATTGAATATGTTTGAACATATATCATATCATTGTAAAGCGGATAAAGCTACTCTTATAACTGTAGATCTTAAGTTCTGAACTCCAAGACAGTTTGGACGACCTAACACGTTACTTTGAATAAACAATCCATTTGAATCGCTTTTTCAAAAGTATACTAACTTCAAACGGAGATAATTAATTCAAACAGGAATGCGTGTAAATTCATCAATTTTATAAATAAATTATCTTTCTTTTTGAAGTTCAATAAGCTTAAAATACAGAAAACTTGTTTCAGCTCTGCATCCTGTTGACAAAATCTAAATTTTTGATCGTTTCGTTTAACCCCTGCCGCCTGATTCTGTATAGCCACCTCACCCTCGTTGTTTGCCATACCAGTTTGTCTTGAACAGCTTCTCGCTCTCAACAGTTTTTCAGAGTCTTCTCCAGATCCCGCTAGACGATGGCCCATTATTTCTTGATTGGACGGAGTTCTGGTGTTCCTGTCCTTGAGCACCCCCTGCCGATTGCTTGAATTTTTCCACACTGTATTGTCATCTGTGCCTTGTATTTTCATAAAATAGCCATGAGAAGTGAAAATGATTTTATCCCAGTGTAATGATGATGTTTACTTTCCCGGTTTTCATGGTTACCGTTGTCACTTCTATGCGAACTGAATTTTATTTGATGCAATTAATTAAGTCGGCTCTAAGTTCCGGTCAAAAATAAGCTGTCACTTTTGTTTTGATTATCATGAATTGGTAAGCATGAATTTCACTAGACGAAATCTGAATAGCATCGCTTGTGATGAATTTTCATTATTAGGAGATTTAAAAAAAATATTACTAAGAGATTTTGAATCCTAATACGAACATGGAACAACCAGGGCCATCATCATCATTCCATAAGAATAGATGCTACCAATGTTGAGCAAGAATGCCCTGAACTGGTCTGCTCTTGCATATTTTTCGATCCCGACGGGTAATTTATATTCATTGTGGTTTATCGAATTTCATTTCTGACATTTTGAAATTCATTTTGAAAGTGAACCTGTCTACATAAATGAATATCAAAGCATTTCTAAAATCGAACGTTCGTTCATCTGGTTACGTTTGTTGTCACGAGTTATCATTTGATTTTTGCATGGAACCTATAGGTAGTCAATGTTATGTTGCCTGAAAATCCACGCTATTGAACCTAACGAGCATGACTTTTATCAAGACATAAAAAAAGCAGACGCCGTTTTCCAGACATTCCTTCAGGTAAATTTTCTGGTTTACGGTCCCGGTTGCAATTAAAATGTCGCTTTTCAAACCACAGACACGGATAGCCTTCCAAGTCAGATATATTTTAGCAAATTTTGACAGTTTCATAGCCTTGAAAATGTCTGCTCCTTTACACTTCCATTCCCTTGTCATTAATTATCAAACAGAAAACGATAAGTTCCTTTCCTACGAAGTATGGGTGATACACAACACTTCAAATGCACAAATTACAAGAACAAGTTGAGGAACTGATCTTTAAAAACACCATTTTGAAGGCTAAAAACTCCTAATTAGACTGCCAGAATTGGAAACAGTAGCGTCCGAGATCTGGAATACAGATGCTATAAACGATTATTTTTTGAAAATTATTGTCGTCTTTTTGCACTATAACCATACTCGGTCGACAATTGGTGCAAGTCTTCGCCTAAATACTTGATTTCCAAATTGCCTCAAAGTTATAATCAGCTCCAAAACGATGATCAATCTTCCGGGCACCAAACTTTTCTTAATTCTACTGAAATAAGCTCGCCCTAACGCGGCACAGGAGATGTCCCAACCGGTTTCAGCTATGTAGTTCCTAGAACTTTCACCAAAAGAGAAAATTATTGCACTTGTCACACGTTTTCCTTGTAATCAGATTTGTGCCATAATGTAGCTTCCGGCAATCAGTCAGGGCTATAACGTAAAAGTTCGTTAGCTGATAAATTATTTCGAGGAAATTCGACTCTTTTCATCCCAAATCCTCCATCTGGGATCGGTTCTTTTCCAAACCTCTATTTCAGACTGTTGAATCAATGGAGTCGCTTGGTCGTTTGCTCGAATCATCTACCAGTTGATTCTTGGAAGCCCCAATACATTATTTTATTTTATGATCAGAAACCTTCACAACCACACCTTCGGAAGGTACAGCAATCCGTGAAATGTCAAGGGGAAACCTTCGAGAGTATCATCAAATCGCTGTGGGCTGACTGCTGCTACCGAAAAGCCGTGAAGATGCCGTTAAACTTCATTCGCTTGAAACGGTAAAAATTAAAATAACCTCAAAGTGTTCTCCCACATTCTTGCCATAACTTCGATGTACACACAGGAGGCGGCGACGGCTGAAAACAGCACGACGCAGCGTTTCGCGGTTGTTGGCTCCTTGTTGTTGTTGTTGAAAATTGGCCATTTAGATGCACGCGAACTATGTTGTTAATCCTCTATGCTAGCACGAACACATGCTGCCCGTTTGGGGTTAGCAACCTTTCCGGCTTGCTATGGGCAGAAGGAGGCTCTTCAGTGAAGTTTCGATGCCTTGATTCGTGTGCACGTGTCTAGGTTGCAAAGGTCAAATCGAGCGCGTTTCTAGCGGAGTAGCAACTATCGAGAAACTTAATTGTGTCGACCAGCGCTGCGTAGGATTTAATTTTGGCTTTAAACGAATGGAAGCCAAAAACAACAACAAATCCGTGCCTGCATTCTTCGCCGCTCGGGATAGATAAAATGTAGGTATGTGAAGGAGGAATTCAACGGTACACATGCACTAGCGGCCTGGTGGAGCTTGACGTGTGTTGGTGTAGAGATTGCTCGGCGCATTGTTAGTTGGCGATACTTGAGAGCCATTCCTGACGTTGGGTTGAAAGTGAGAAAAACGAATTGAAATGAGTGGATTGATGTGGGGGAATTAAGCAGAGCGGGGAATTACTTTCGTTGTGTGCTTGATTGTGTGGATGGGAAACCGTATCAAGTCGGGGAGCCATAAAACCGGCAATAACTTACGTTAGCTGATACGTTTGTAGTTTTTGTCATTCTGAAAAACAACATGCTTTGATGGCATTTTAAAATAATCGAAAGCGTTTTCAGAATTTGTTTCAGTTCGAGATAGTTCTGGGCTTAATAGAACTAACATTTGCTATTGGAATTATGGACACAGGTACTATTGTACTGGTGGAATTTATTGAAATTAGATCAGATATCAAGAATTATAAACATAAAACTTACAGCTTATCTGATACTCTTGAATTATACTTTGTAAACTGAGTAATTTTTTGTTTATTGCCAATCAAAGCATGCTCTGATGTTTTGTTTTTCTGCATGATATTTTTTCTAAGCGGTTTCTGCAGAAAAAAATACAATTTTAACACCAAGGATTTCAGTGCAACGAAAATCCTATTAAAGATATCCGTCATCATGTTTGTATAGTAACAACCTTGACTGTGAAATTCATCTTTAACCAATAAACGTCAAGATATCGTCAGGCTAGGGTTAGCGTCGAGCGTATAAATTTATTATGAGAGCGAAATCAGCCCAACATTTTGGAAGTTAAACTCGAATAAAGACAACGAAACTTTAACAGATTTTTAGAAAGAGCAACTAGACTTCGAAAACCACGATCAACACGAAGTGCAGGCACCATTCAATATAATACGGTAACTCGCGTATGTTTACCGCAAATCAAAATCCTGCTCACTTAGAAATGGTTATTTTTAAACGTGACGATGATTCAATTTTATTTACATCATGAAACATAAACAGAGATTTTATGTAAAATTAGGTGTCCGAAGAAACAGAAAAATTCGACAAAGATGCACAGTTTGAAAGAAAATTTAGTTTTCAGTATAAAATGAACATAGGAAATGCTAGATTTGGCGTATATTAAAGGGATCTTTCATGTAAATTGAAGCCAAATATCGCTGGAATAGGCACTTTTATATTGGAAATTGCAAACGATATTGAATGCAGTATGAAAGATTGCAAACAATTACGTTGTTTGCGATTGCTTTGGCTCACAATTAAACGAAGGAACATTTTTCGCGTCTGTTAAAATTATTTATTTTTCTCTGTGTAATTTTGATTGAAACTATTTTTATGTCCCATTCTAATCGGTTCTTGTGTCCTAAGGGCCGCTTTCATGTGTTGGTTTAAGTGCCCCAAAATTTACAAGACATTTTGATAGTGTGTACCATATCGAAGGTTTGCTGAGATCCACAGAAATCTACAGAGTTTGAAAGAAACATATAATGTTATGCTTTATCTAATGCACATGAAGGAAATGCTACACGGAAAAAAAATCTGAAGTTTCATTGTGATGTAAATAATAGAGCATGTAAAATTGTATTTCCTTCCTCACGAAGCAGCAACTTGCATGAAATAGTTGTAATAAAGACGAGCTTTTGTATCCGGAATGAATCGAACTTACCAGAGCTTTACATGTTTTATAATGTTGATTCGTAAGTTTTGTGATACTCCATTTATGTGCATCATATTGAACAGAATTTCGCATTACTTTTTCAAGCTGCGTATCACAGTTAAAATTATTTTGTAATTTTCAATCTTTTTTCATGCACATTAAAAGAGCATGCAAATGACTGAAAATCACATGAGATTTTGAATTTACATGGCTTGAAAATCATTGTATTTTTAACTCAATTAAATTTTACTTGATCTCAGATGACCGCAGCATTGACTATTACATGCAAGCTTATTCTTAATGATGGAGAGAAAGATATACATGATGAGAGAGAACTTGTTGACTTATTAATAATTTGATAGTGCAAAAATGCAAAACATGGGTTTCAAGAGACAAGAATAATCTTAAGTAACCAAAATTATGAAATGTCAAATTATCTTATTGTTGATTTCTTCAAACCCTTTTATTGAGAAAACTTTCAGACTGTGGTAGTGCACTGATAAAAAGAAACATTGAATTTTCTGCGTTATCTTATGCACATAAATTGAATGCTAGATTTGGCAGAAAATAATGGGATATTTCATGTATATAAAAGTCAGATAACGCCTGAAGTCTATTGTATAAAAGATTGCAAACATTGTTGTATGGTGCATGAAATATTGTAAATAATATTGTATTGAAAAAAAGAAAATGGTTAAGGTTCAAAACATTCTTAATAAATTTAACTTGAGTAGATTCAAGATGTGGATAAATCCGATTTACCAACAGTTATCCGCTGCCTAAACAATTATGAATTTGAGAACGGCAATTAAGCTTAAATGATTCTTTTGGTTGCAATTGACATACACCTGATTTTGGCTTCACAGTTACAAATAATTATCCTCTGTTGTCTTCTGCCTATGGATCGTGAATGACAGCTAAACGAGCAAAGAAGCTCATAGATTTACTCAATAAGAGATGATTTATATTCACACGATCATGTTAATTCGTGTGAAAACGAGCGCTTTGTGATTTATTATTTTGGAAAGAGGACCAATATATGTTTTAATGAAAATACACGCGTATTTATATTTTTATTAATTCTCAAGTTATGTGCACCTTTTTTTATTAGAAATTAAGCAAATCAATAGTTTAAATCGATATATTTTTGCTATTCAAACTTTTTACATCGCTTTCATTATTTTTAGCTGTGTAGGTCTGTTGTATGGAAGATTGCAAACAATGTTGTATGCTGTTTGAAAGATTGCAAACAATTGCGTTGTTTATGCTTGTTTCGATTTGCAACTACCCGGGGGGAAATTTAGCACGTCCGTTAAAATCCGTTATTTTTTTCTGTGTACACATTTATTCATCATAAGGCGGGTTTCTAGATGTAGAAGAATTTCATTTTCTTAAAAATTGTTTAGTAGAGGGAACTTAGGCACTAGGTGATCAACCAAAGATTCAATTGCCTGGAAGCCATTGTCTAACAGCTAGCTACTGAAGAGGAAACAAGATTTCTACGGATTGACTGATGGTTTCGATCATACGATTTGATTATTCAGGATCAACTTATTGAATCAGCCAAACATTAGGAACTGTAGCTGGTAGAACTGCTTAAGTCTTGTCCGGATTCAGTCAACCGATGTGGCTAAGAAGAACACACATCCTCAAAGAATCGAGACGACCTTCAGCACTCACCAGATTTCATACAACGGAGGATCCAATGCCTAGAGTCTTTTCTAGTGAAGGCAGTACGTGGAAACCTCAACTGAGAATTCAATATCACAAATGGCAGCTGTTCTCGTAAAGGTCAATCGCAACGCCTTACAGTGAAACCATTGAAGGACCATAACACATACGTGTTCAGGGTTCCTGAAAATGTCGCTTACGAGCCAAGCCGCTCTATCGCAACTATCTCAAACGAGAAATTCTTGCTTGAATATGGCTGTCGAAGTAGCATTCAAGACAGCCAAAACTTGATTACAGGGTGAGTGGTGATTCCTGTCAGGGTTTTTTTAAACATGCCTAACTTTGAATGGGTTTATAACAGATATGTTTGCACATTTTTCTTTAGAGTGTATTTCAATGTCAACAAAGCTGTTGTATCAAGTTTGTTGGATATTTGTGGTAATCATGGACGCGAAAAGGGAGCTCAATATAAGTCTGTTTTTGACACATTTTAGACCGTGTACTATTTTAAAGAAATCGAAACCACTCGAAATAAACGAAAGATTCATCTTTCACACTATCAAACGCTACATAGAAACCCGTTCTGGCAAAATACTTCCCAGACCTGGCAGTAAACACACTGTCAGGTGTCCGGCCATCAAACGAGTGAGAGTGCAAATTCGGCGGAATCCCGGTAAGCCTGGCTGAAAGATCTCCAAAAACTGGGAATGTCACCGTCGCCGATCAGGAGTATTTGAAAAGCGACCTTTCGATTGAAAAGCAGAAGATTGTAAGAGTCAAAAGCTGTCGGTAGCTGCTCAAGTGACACGGTGATTGGAAATCTGTTTTCGGACGAAAAAAATGTTCCTGCTACAGGATCACCACAACCACCTAAATGATCGTGACTCTGTACCGTCCCACCAGGCTAAAATTAAAACTGGTGTAAGAACAATTTTCCGAAATTTATTTCGTCAAAATAATGGCCTGCCTCAGGATTTAAATCCTCTCGATTTCTATGCTCGGCAAACTGGTGAATAACAATGGACAAACCATGGAAACTTTCAAGAAACGTTTGGTGAAAATATAGAAAAATATCGTGCGTGCCAGATGTGACGTTTTCTAACAACGCATGCGGTTGGCAATTAAAACAGAACGAGAAAAATTTGAACTGAACCAATTTAAGACATATGTGTTTGATTAACCAAACAGGAAACAAACTGAAAATTAAAATTCATGTAAGTTTCTCATTTTTATGACCATCTTTTTCACTGGCAGAAATTAGCACTCACCCTGTAATGGTGGTATGATTCAATTTCTGGTAGAGTAGACACTTCTGGATACAGCAGTTGTTGTGGTGTAGGACAACCCATGTTCTCGGCATTGGGTATGAGTGTTGTTGAGGATGTATCTCATTACTGATGAAGGTCGATTTCTCGATAATAGATACCGTACCGTTCCAAATTTTTATCAATTGACAGCCAGCGGTGGCCGAATTAGTTTCAGCTTTTCCTTCTTTGCATACCACAAATTGTACACAAAATTTTCAATTCCAAGCATAGCTCGCAAATTTAATCGGTCTTAACATTATTCCGAAGCGCAAGCTTATGACAAGAGTAGCATACCAAATAGAAATTTTACAAATGGCGACCATCACGAAATATTGAGAAAAATGATTTTAACATTCATTAGGCATTGCTACATAGCCCCACGTCAGCTTTGCGTACAACCCCAGTGGGCTGTCCCTTGTAAAGGGTGTTCCGATCAAAATTTGGTCAAATAGTATCGTGTGTGAGTCGATCAAAGTTTTTATAAATAAATCAAATTATTTTTATTTTTCAAGTTCAGTTAATACAGAATACAGGAGGAATATTCAACAAAGCTTCCTTTTTACCGAATGCGAATTGCCGGGTCTTTCGTTTAACACCTGCCATAAGATTTTGTACAGTCTCCTTGTCAACAGTTGTTTGAATCATCATCGTCTTCCGCTTGACGATGGCCCAGTATTATGCGATTGGGCGGAGCTCTAAATAGCGTGTTGGGAGAGTTCTTGTGCTTGGGCACCACTTGAAAGTTGTTTCCAGCATACCACTTCATGGCCTTTTTTCCGTAATGGCAAGATGCCAAGTTCGGCCAAAACAGAAAGGAACATTCGAAGGAACATTCGAAAGGTTGTATCGCTTCAGGAAAGGCAGTAGACGTTATTCTAGGCACTCACTCAGATAAATTTCCTGGTTCCGGTCGCAATGTAAACGTTGCTCTTCAAGCCAGAGGTACGGATGGCCTGCCATACCAGATATTTCTTCACGAGCTTTAACAGTTGAATGTGCTTGAAAATATCTGCCACCTTTCCCCGTTCGGTTGCCGTATAAAATGCCTGTCCAGGAAGCTGTCTAAAGTCTGCGTTGACGTAAATTTTATCGTCCTGCCCCACGCAATCAAACTTCGTCAGCATCGTCGTGTACAGCTTTCGCGATCGTGCTTTGGCGGACGTGTTTTGTTTATCGTCGCGATTTGGAGTCATCACTTTCTTGTGAGTTGATAGTCCAGCTCGTTTTTTAGCTCTATCCACGATTGAAGGCGCCACTTCTAGCTTATTTGCGGTATCTCGGCCGGAGAGATTGGGGTTCCGCTCGAAACAGCGGGCAACCCTTTTTGTCGTCGCTGTGGCCACCAGATTTCGATTTCCCCCCAATTCAGCTTTCCTGGCTGTCGACAAACGTTTATCGAACACTTTTAATATGATGGTAAAAGTTGATTTACATGGCGTTAGAGTAGTTTGGATTTTCACCGTGCACGTGCAAAATTTTGATGCGTTGCTTCTTTTCCTTCGACGATATTTTGATAACTGAAATGTTAATCTCAAAATCAAAATAGAGGCAAATGTTACACCACATCTTCAAAATAAGGAGTGTGCTACATTTTTCAATGCACGATGAAAGGAAATGTGTCAAGTTTAAGTCGACCAAATTTTGATCGTACACCCTTTAGTTATTTCTTTAACGGAGGCAATAAGCAAAGAACTATAATACTCGAAGATCGGCTAAAGCGATGATTAAAAATCGATATAAGCTAACCGTCAATAATTATTAAAGCAATACGATTTTAAAGAGTTGAATAAACGAAGCTCATCAAAAAGTAAATGTGGTTAATCAACCTGCACTGTTCCACAATCACATACAAAAAGAGTAGACTTTCATGATACGCTGATTGGCAAATTTATGTTGAAGCCAGCTACCCCAATTCATCCGGCATTTTCCAATCCACCAGTCGTTGAATTCACACGTACAAACGGCTAATTCAATCAATCAAATCAGCACGCAGTTGCTATGCGAGCTCCTTTCCGAGAAGGGCATTCTATCCCACACCAATCCGATACGAATGCCATTATTCAAAGCGTGCACTGTGTATACCTTCTGTCAGACGACAGCATTCCTGGATTTCGCTCGCACTTCTAGGAAGTGCGATGAATTTATTCGTCGTGTTACGCTATAAAAACACCGTCATCGTCGTCGTTGGCATGGCAACAAAGTTTGTTGATGAAGAAACAGCGACAACAGCGAAAAATGAAACAGAATCTTCTCCCCCACTTTCCCGGCTAGGTAGACACTAGATACACAGCGAGAAATGGAAAATATTCATTCCAGGCAGCGAACTGAACAATCATCATCAGAAGCCAGTCTGTTTGATGTGGATCCTTTAGTCTGTTGATTCTTTTTTTGGATTTTCATCTGAGCGATGCAACAGATGAGCGGATCAGTGAGCAAATGAGTGGGGTCACTGCGTGCTGTGCTCTGGTGGCACGTCCCATTTGTGCATTCTAGCTTGCTCTCAATCTCTAGCCTGTGGGCAATGTATCTCAACACAACAACGATCTGATTCTGGGTACTCCACTCGGAATCCGTTACTATTTTGGGGGGGAATAATTATTCTTAGGTGCCGCATGGCTGAAGGCCGATCCGTGGCTAATTTAAGAGACTGTTGCTTTATTTTCCGCGCTGCTTGATTCGCGTAAGACTGTTGATCCTGTATTTTTATACTTTCATTACACGCATCTTGAAAATGGTTCTTCTTATCTTCCGACGATGACACGCTATATTTATGATATGTTTTGGTTGTGGCGCATTTTGTTTTGATATTTCCCCGATTTTCATATGCTATTTTTGCGTGCATATTTAGATAGCTTGTTGATGCGCAGTTTTCGCGCTGATTTACGAAAGGCTACGGTCGTTCGCACCTGTCGGTGCGGAACTCCAGTAAATGTCATAAACAGTTTCGCAGTAGATAGCTAGAGAGTAACTTCACCTCATTCGCACATTTCCGGCCTATCGAGGGGAAAGCGTCATTTAGATCAGTCTACCGAAAAAGTCAATTCATTTCAATTCACATTTTGTATGATACTACACTTCAAGATATCTCAAAGCGTGAAATTTATGAATGTGTTGAGCTTTTGTTTTTAAAAAATAAACAAAAGAAGCGCCGAATTTAGGTTCCTTCGAATTTATTTCCCACTGCATTGGTAAGCCAACGTGAATGTAAATGGCGTTGTAGTATATTTTAGGACCAAACAACTCCATAAGCCACGTTTGGAGAGTTAATAACTATGAAACCTACAGCAGAGAAAAACACATTTTGAGAGAAAACCTCTACTAGAAAAGGGCCCTCTGAACTAAGTAGGCCTAAAAAATCGATCCAATAAAATGAACATTCTCCGAAAACGTCTATCGATCCTGCAGCCATGCTGTCTAAATTGCCTCTCCGAAGAAGAGCGTGCGTTCGGTTCACACATTGAACAATACTTTCGGTCATCCCGTCAACCATTCTCATGAGATGGGTGATGGCCGAAAAAACTTTCGAATTTTCAAACCTGCAAGGCACGACAGGAATATTGCCTTTGCGAATTATTACCTACTCGCTGACCTCGTTCCCGAAGCATCAAACCAAATTACCCCCGCCAGTAAAGCGGCCGTGTGTTCGCCAGTGTGACGGAGTAATTATCGCAGACTATTTATCGGTTTTCCTGCTTGACTTGAAACGTCGTTAGCGCCCGCAAAATTTTACCCCACGGTTGATGGGGAAGGATGCGCCGGGTAGGTTGTATACAATCAGCGTAAGTTGCTCTGTGGGACAAGTAGCGTACGACGAAACGGGACTATCGCTATTCAACAAGGGGTCAGGGCTAAGTAAAACGGTGGTTTGGGAAAAAAACATTCGGAATTTTTAGCAGGGATTTTAGCTTTTGGTCAATGGAATCATTCATTCATTTGATATAGGCTTCCATCTACCTCGTATTTTTATAATGTGAACAGTCAGATTTTCAATCGGTTATTTCTGTCTCGATATAAAATATCCATGAATCGGTACTTCCTAAGAAAACAATCGGGAGCTAATTGCTCTCCCAATGTCGATGGAATAATCTTGTTTACTGCTTTTTTCACTGTTTGAAGTTATGATTTGAATACGGAATAAACAAACACACATTTCCAACACGAAGTACTTTTGAGTCATACTAAGGTTTGCATTTAAAAAAAATTACAAAAATTGCCGATTTTTCATGGGTTTACCTTCACCAGCACCGACGAAACTACCATGCAGCATCAATCATAGTAACCCATGAGTCAGCAGACAAAATTTGTCAGCTCAGTCGAACTCTAACCGTGATGGCAAAATCAGTGAAGCAACTCCGTTCAGAAGTGTGCGCGTTCAAAGAACGGCACCCCACCGCATCGAAAACGGATATCGTGTGGCACTTTTTGAACGCCGGATACGCCCGTTCCGGCATATAAAACATCTTGGCACTATTAGACAACAATCAGACCATTGAAAGGAAGCCCGGTTCCGGACGGCTGGCGACCCTGAGTGACAAGAAGCTCTAAAGGATGCTGAAGAGAAAGACCGAGGGAATACGGGCTACATTGTTGCGTGCGCTTGGCTAGGAGGTCGGTTCAACCGGCCAAATGGCGTCCATTGGTTCCGGAGCTGCAGGCAATGACGCAGCGGCAGCGGCTGAATAAGATAGTCAACTCGATTTTCCCGGCGAATCGCGGCGTGGCGCTGGTGATGGACGACGAGACCTATCTCACCCTGTATGGCAACTTCTGACAGGGCACTTCGTATTTTACTTCCCCCACAAAGGAAGTGAGCTCCGAGGTGAAGTTCATTTCACACACCAAGTTCCCCAAAAAGGTGCTGCTGTGGCTGAAAATCAGCGAGAATAGGATGTCAAAGCCGCTCTCCTTTCGCTCCCGACTGGCCGTGAACGGGGAAATTTATGAGTACAAAGTGCCTGCCGGAAGTTCATCAAGAAATACCATAAGGATGAAGACGCGGTGTTCTGGCCGGTTCTGGCGTCGGCCCACTACTCGAAGCGATCGTTGGAGGAGATGAATATCGATGTGATACACAAGCCGGCGAACCCGCCCAACGTCTTCCAGCTGCGTCCCGCAACCGCGCAGCCGTGAAACCGAGACCCGAAGAGCACCTTTATAAGGAATGGACTATCATCGACGTAACATTCTGCACATCATCGCTGATGAAAAACACGAATTGAAGAGTTTGCAATCCGGTGCTTTATCGGTTATAAGAAAGCTGGGCCCAGGGATGACGCGCGAGAATGGAAGATAAAGGACATTGACGTAGACCTCTTCATCGAAGCTCTTTGTTTTTTTTTTGCGACGGTCTATTTCCTCACATGGTGACAACCACCGACGCCAGGAAGACGACTGCACCACCCTGCCTATCGACTCATGAATATGAGCCGGGACCAACGGCTTTACTTCCCTTCCGAAGGAAGTGTGACCAGATGTTTTCGCCTCAGAAAAACCACCGACGTCGACTGGGATTGAACCCAGACCCACTGGGGCACTGAGTAGCAGTCACGATTACCACTACACCACCGACGCCGGCAAGCTCTTTGTTTACAGACGCCCCTCCAGATATGAACGCGGATGAATTGACGGAAAACCGCCATGGGAACCTGGATCCTACAGACCCATATGGTTGGCTCGGCAATCTGTTAGAGAAAATCATCCTGAACAGGCTGCTGAAGGATACGGAAAGCGAACATTGACTGGTAGGGAGGCAGTTCGGTTTTCGAAAAGTAAGATCAAGAGTGGACGCCATCCGGGTTGTGGTCGATGCCATCCGGATCACTTCTGCGCAATGGGTGCAGTGGATGTCAAGAACATGTTTATCAGAGCTAGCTGGTCTTCCATTGCTACAGCGTTGCCCATTATGATGGTTCCTGACTACATGTTTAGGATGTGTAGGAGACCCGAATCCTGGTCTACGAAACAGATAAAGGACAAAAGCGGATTTAAATCACAGCGGGAGTCTCGCAAGGCTCAATCCTAGGCCCCACACTGTGGAACGCAGTACAATGGAGTGCTGATGCTGATGCTACCCATTGGTATGGAGATAGTTGGCTAAATTTCAGATCGCCGATCATAAGACAGAATTGGTGCTAATCAGATACTGTAAAACAGTTTAGCAGATACAGCCTATGGTGGGAAAAGTTCAGTGAACTTGAAGCGTGCGCTGCGGTAACTTGGCGCGATGGACAACAACCGGTTGAACTATAAGAGTCACTTTGATTATATCTGTGAGAAGACATCGAAGGTAATCACAACAATTGCGAGAATTATGTCGTACAATAGTAGACCAAGGAGCAGCAAGCGACGTCTTCTGGCGAACGTCAGGACGTCTACTAATTTCTGGTATTTCTGCAGTTCTAACCGTCTTGGAAGTTCCAGCAACTTTTCCTCAGTCGACCAGTGGTGTGCTGGTAAGCGTGGTTGGCTCTTACCCCAAACGATCTGGTATCGATTCCGTTCGGCGCCGTTGGGATTTTGTGAGCCGAAAAATGTCTGGTTCTTCGCCATTGGTACCAGCCTATGGGTTGATGGGTTTGATATATGTATAGGGTGCAGGTTGTCTACCTGGCGTGACAAACTAGTCTCAGGCCATTCTTCCTCAGATAAGATATGGGAGAGGTCGTTTTTCAACTTCTGAACAGCAGGATGTGGAAATCCCTAAATCTTGGGTTTGACACAAGTACTAATAGCTATAGGTATCTTTTTACTGAGTCAAACTAAATGCTTCTTTTCAATCTTATATATGTGCCTTACCTTGTGTGTGTGTCTGCTGTTGGAGTCCGGTAAAAAAGTGTACCTAACACAGGAAGAATTTTGACTAACGACTGTTCCAGAAAGTATAAGCACACCTTATTTTAACGGCCACCTTGAATATAATGAAATATTTCAACATATTTTGGCTGCGTCCGTTTGTTTGCACATTTATGAATGACGTAGCATCAAAAAAGTGCTCAGTTTTGTGTTACCTATCAAAATGCGCGGTTTTACTCCGGAACAACGAAAAAGTATCGTGCTCAACTGGTGCACTGTGAGCGGACTCTCCTTGAGAAAATTGGCCAAGGAAGAGGGTGTAAGCGTCGAAGCAGTACGATCTGCGATTCGAAAATATAGAGAACAGAGTACGTTTGAAGATGCGCCGAAGAGTGGTCGGATATCGATGAAAAGATCAGGGATACCTACAAGCGAAAACCAGCGACTTCCGTCCGGGAAACCGAAACACAAATACAAATATGATTTGCCAAATAAAATTAACTAGAAATTAGAAGAAGAATTAGTATCTTCCATTTAATTCCAACTACCTTTGCTTATCTTCGACAGAATACGCGTATTTCGTCTACAATGTGCAGACTTCTTCAGTGTCTCGTACTAATAACTCGACTAGTCGAGGTTATTAGTACGAGACACTGAAGAAGTACTGCACATTGCAGACGAACTACGCGTATGCCGTCGATGACAAGCTGAGGTAGTTGGGATTAAATGGAAGATACTAATTCTTCTTCTAATTTCTAGTTTCAGGTATTCCACTAAACAGCTACAAACCCTCTGGGATTCGAAATAAAAATTATTAAACCAAAACATGACTTTTTGTTATTTTAAGTGAAGTGTGCTTATACTTTCTGGAAACAGTCTATAGATCGGATTCAACTCGATGTTGACTGACATCTTACCTCTACGAAATATCTTTACTCTCTTTTGAGTAGCCATATTTTTGACTGATTTGAATCAAAAGTACTCAATTTTGCGGTTGTTTGTAAATAGCGTGTGTGCTAGTTGTTTGGAAATATGTTGATAGGTTGCTCTCAAGATGTACTTTCAACATGTTTTCAACATCCTCATGCAACAGGGAATTTATTCAGTATAGATTGCAACAGTGACAATACAGTGACGATTAAAGTTAGAGCGCCTCCAATTGATCGTACGTTGTGTTTTATTTTTACAACTCAAAGAACTGGATAGGTGCAACCGTCTGTTACAAACGAGACTAACTGAGAAACTGACTTTATTTTTGGCTGATTATATACATATAAATTATTCTGAAGGCACGGTCGGGTATGCTGTCTCGCCAGCCGAACGAACGTGGCTGCCAGAACGATGACAAAATCTCGTCTAACATGCGCCCGCCAGCACCAGCTATAGGCAGTGAGAAGGTTAATCCCACTCCGTGCTGCCAAAACCAAAGTTGCTAAAACATACAGTTTATTCGCAAACTGGAAAATAAAAACGACCTTAGTTTGAGATTGGGGCGCCACTCACTGATTCAAATAGAAGCCAAATTTGGCAAAGGGGTTTGTTAAAAAAAATGCGTAAAGCAACAACGGGAAGTTGTTAACTATTTGTTGTAAATTGTTATGCTTATTTTGTGAGAGTCTTTTTAAAAGAAGTTAAACACTACATTGTTAAAAAGAACTTTAACACGAAACTAATGAATCGAAACTCTTGTCTGTTACGAGATAAATGCTATGGGAGGCCTATGAAGAAATGTGTGCATTATGAATTATAAAAAGAAATAGGAACACATGTATTTCAAAACTAGCTTGATCGAGTGATGCGGCGTGTTTAGAATCGTGTTGCTCTAAAAATAATGTACATCGTAAAAAAAATCTTATTTTTTCATGATAACTTCAAAACCATGTTTAAAATTTTTAACCTTTTATGTTTCTTCGTTATTCGTAAAGAAATTTTTATGGTAGACAGCAGGCAAATTTGAAATTTATTTATTTTTTAAAAATTGTATCATCGTAATTGTACAGTTTTTTCTTATTTTGGACAATTTTTTTTATTTTGTTGAAAATATATATTTTTGTGCTGTGGTAAGTCGACAAAGGCGCAGCTACAAAGCAACATCATGCTGGAGGTGGCTGGGTTTGTTCTATGAATTTTTCGTTAAGAAAAACTTCTCGTCTCCTTGCTAATACTAATGCAAAAATGGAACAGAAAGCTTCTCATTAATAAAAGTGGAAATGAATTTAGAACACTAAACTGAAAGCAATAAGCTTAAAACGTTACGCATGAAGAAATTAGTTATTTAGAAACTGTCTTTTAATTATCTAAAACAGTACTCCAGGCACCCCTAGCAGCACACTTGTCGCAAATGGGTCAAAGTAACTGCTTTGCAACTGATATAAGTCACAATCAAGTTGTTGTAACTTATATTGGAGGATTTGTGTTGCTTGGAACGATTTCGATAAGACAAACTTTTTTTCACAGTATTATTATTAATATACACCAGTTGCATAATTTGTGAGTCGTGGCTCAATATGAGGTAACGATTGAAAAAATGGCATGTTGAATTGTATGAAATAACTATGCAAAGTTTCTAATCTAAGCTATCTCATCTAATCTCACACTAACACCTTCAATTCTTGAAAGCACCACCTAACAACGCGCGGCGTCTTCTTGAAGGCATCATTTTATGTTGTCACCGGCCAGGCTCCCTGCGTAGCATGTGCCGCTGAGAGGACTCAAGAAATAGAGGCGATTCCAGCAGAGTGTCTCCGTGATCGCTCTACTACTTTGAATCATGGGATCGAAAGAAAGCGTGGACCTCCCGTACCAAAACGCTCCATGTAGAGTTGAATAATGTGATAATTTGTATTTTATCGTTGGGAGCATAGATGCTAGAAAGATTACTCTGTGCTCCTTTTGCCTGTGGGTGGACGCTTGGCGTTTGAACCAAAAGTCTGGCAATAATTTGCCAAGGTTGTAGCGCCTTATCTCGCTCACTGAAATTGAGATTGAAACTTAAAATTTATAGAATAATACATTTAGTTGTATGTTATATAATAGTCTAACAATACAGTATAAAGAACAATCCACACTACTTCATCCAAAACTACGATTGAGGGTCCTGATAAAATAAGATTCCGTGGATGCATTTCGCTCCTTCTGGCAACATTGCTTCTATTGCTGTCCAAGCTCATCGATTAAGCACCACCCGGGGGAAACTTGGCTTTATACCCAATGCTTTCATTATCTCCAGTCCTCTCAAACAATCGAAATGTATTGTAATATAGTAGACGGATTATTATAATTTGATAAAACTCATTGCAGACGTCTTTCAAATTTGGCAGACATCTCATAGCAAGCTGCTTAGAGACAGATCGTTGTGATGAGCGTACCTCCCCCTGAAATAATTGACGATTTAAAGAAGTGGCGGGCATGCATATGCATCAGCAAATCGAGTTACACAACCGATGTATTCT
>JASCZW010009145.1:0-44728 GCA_034211315.2 Aedes japonicus
TTACGTACAAGTTAAGAATCTGGTTTCCGATAAAACTGCATATCAGCGTACACAGTTCAAACTTGAACGACCAATGTGCCCATCATACAATATGATTACATTCATTGTTTTGATATGGCGAGCTAGTATTACCTTACGTCGACTTGCATAGCAGCGCGTTTGGATGGAGCGACATACATGTTTGGCGAGCCAGCGCAACAGTTGTTGCATAAAGTAGTAACACGCACGCAGCTACATCATTAACTAGCAGGCTCTGCTGTTGTTGAGATTGCTCAATGAGTATCGTTGTTAGTCGGTCTACCTGATCCGAATTTGTCAGGATTCAGATTATGACGCACGGCAGCGAGGTTCTCGTACCTTGCGTGTCAGGGCAGAACGTCATCAGTTTATTCTTGTTCATGCCATCAAATGATACCTGGAAATTTGCTGAAAGGCGACGAGGAAATGTCAGTCAGACCATACAAACAAATCTCATCGTGGTATTTGCCGGAGATCACAGCGCATATGCTTGACGCTATTAACGTGAAGAAGATAGTCATATATAAAAAAGGATGCAGTAAAATATGAAAGAGGGTTCAATTCCAATATGAAATTACATTTTAAGGCACCAGTCTCATATTTCTCAAAGATTTTCAATGTCTCGACATCTGTCAAGAGATCCTTTCGTTCAGCAGCGTCACAGAAATGCACAGGTGTTTAGCGTGATAAATGGCCAAACAGATCCAAGTTTCCCAGGGATTGGCAGGAGATAATAACGAAGTATAACTACTTGAGCCTGAAAATCATGAAATGATATGGTAGCCATATATTTAAATAGGGTTCTTAAGATTATCTGTCGCAGGATATTTTCTAACGTTAAATAAAATTGTTTTGCTGATTTGGTATGCAACAGCAAATTTCTTAATATATGTTATACCAAAATCTTCAGTTACTCATTATCAAATTCCGAATAATTTAGCATGCTTGAAGATAAACATTACTTTCGGGATTAAATTTGCCTGTCATACTCAACATTTCAGCCAACTCTCTATAATACTGTATGTCATAGATACAAGTACACCCCATATGAAAGCAACACAAATTCAGCACAGAATCATCAAATGATTACCTTAATACGTGCATGAAATACTACCGTGTTCTCCATTTGTTTGATTACGAGCACTTGAAAATATGTTTACATCTATAGATACTTTATTAACTAGAAATATCTCTGCCTTCTTTCTGTGTTAGTAGTTCTTCAAAACTTGTCTCATTTATCTTCCAAACAGAATTTCATGTTGTTGGCAGTGCCTACTGTTCCATTTGTTTCGATAAAATCATTTTGTGACTTACATCTCATATTCGAATCCCACACGGTTGTTTTTGATTTACTTGCTTGCCTGATTATTGCACGGCTAATTTTCGGCATTTAGGGACATTTTTCCATGCAGCAAATGATGCCACTGTACCAAAATAGACTGGACATCATGAGCGTTTCATCATCATACCATGCTCTGGAGCATTCTCCTGATAGTTTGCCAGTCATCGATTGCATGGCTTGATATTGTTGCATCATCACCTTCACATTTTACAGAAAATGGTTTCTGCCTGGAGATGTCCTGCCATCATCATTGAGAAGAAGATCTCGGGAAGCTGTTCTTCAAATCCACTCACATACAGCTATCGTCCAATCTGGGGATTTTATTAATAAAATTGAATCATATATCCGCGCTTCCGATTTGAGTTCTCGTTTATGCTGGTATACCTGAGTTTTATCCTGATGAGACGTTAGAGTTCATTTGGAACATCTGAACGGAGTATTCCAACATAGGTATTGATCTTCCTATCGCTATAAATCGAAATAGTACCAGACAAACAGTATGCAGTCACATTAATGTTTAATATGAACTTTTATTTTACAGTTCATCACCAGAGAAAGATCAGTTTAACTTCTTCTAACAATAATAATAATCTTCCGGTAAAACACTACAGATTTTGCGTAGTTCTTCCCGCCAACCACACGCAGCAAATAGCTTGCTCCTGAACATTAAGTCATAACGTTTCAAGTCTTACAAGGTCTGCTGATGCACCAATATCATCTGATTGCTCATGCGTTCCTACACCACTGTTACAGCAGCTACATTCCCATCTTTTCCGTAATCAAGATACAAATCAGTTTCAAAATAGATAACACAAAATGCCGAGGAAAGAAAGACGTTTATAATTACCAGATAAATTTCCTTGAAACCTGTCGCACGTTGTTTGATGATTGGTTGTGAATAGATATCAGTTACACTGCATATTTATATCCCTGATTTAATTTGTCGTGCTGAAAATGATCACTTCACCATCATTGCAAATTCTGAACAGAAATCCGTTTAAAGTCTGCCTTGATCTGTTTCATCGCCCTAAAGACGTACCAACTTGTTTACATCGTCGCGTACAACTTTCTGATCACGATGCGTCACCACTTAAATGATATCCAGCTCGTGTTTTACATCCATGAGTTTGATCTTCTGCCAAACAAATAACTCTTTAGTACGTTGATATATCACCCGGCTTCGATTTCTAACTGTCTGAATATTCATTACTTTGTGATGAAACAAAGATAGCCAGCTAAACGAAGACAACACTGCGTTTTTAAGATGTTTTGCAGTCCCAAATGAACTTTCAGAAGCATGCCAAGGCAGCGAGTTTGTTGTTTTCAGCTCGATTCTTCAGTTTGCTTCTGTATGATTAGAGAGTTATTACTGATTTTTGATCTAAATATCAAGACTTTTCCATCTTTATCCACGTCATTTGAAATAGATATTTTAAAATACTTGTTATATGTACCATACTTGGGGAAATATGTTTTGACCACCTGTAAAGATAGCGTAGCTCAACGATTCCTTCAAAGGTAAAAAAGACTAAAATAAGACATGGTCGAAAAATCAGCAGGTCTTCCAACAAGACGCTGCTGACACCTTATTAGTCACGGAAATCATCTTTATTACAACTCTGTCTGGATTAAAGGATCAATTTGAAAATTGCAACCATCGAAGCGTCAAAATGATTTGGGGGCCGTTGAAATTGCACGTTTGACTGATCATCGTTACCTGCTTCAAGGGATCACAATTATTTTTCCACTTAACCCTGAGTTTTAGAAAATCATTTGTTTGAAATGAAATGACATTCTTTGATTTTAATGTATTGCATATTTGTTTTCAGTTGGTATTTGTCAGAAATATCTGGACAGCTTATTCGTTTGGGTTTACTTATACACATGGAAGCAGTTGCTTTACGTTTTGCCAAGATTTGCCACGTTTATCGCGCCGTGACAGTCAGCCTGAAGGAGTGTGACAAATTTGGGATGACGCAATTACGCTTTATGCGGGGCAAGAAACATTGCGTTGTGTCAATTGTGTCATATCGAAGGATTTCAGTGATATTGAACGAGAAGAGGACAACAACTTCACTGAAAACTAACGCTTCATCGATGGAATAACCGCAGGCCCGATCAAGGACAAGATTACCGAGCGTGAAAAATGAGGCAAAACGTGGCTACAGAAGGTTGTATCCTATTTATGTCTATCCATTGATTTCGATCAGGCTGCGAAAGGAAATTTCAGTTTCCACGAAGGTACACGAAATGTCCGGATAACATGTGTATAGTACCGAACTGGAGCGATAAACCGGTGGCCAAACTCATGCAGTTGTGCGTTCGCGCTGCGGAGTGGCTCACAAAAATGTTCCTGCATTGATGAGACCTGATGACACTAAACAAACGCCAGACAGGAACATGTACAAAGTCAGTCATCACCCGAGAGCGTATTACCGCCAGGCTTCCACTGGAGGTGCTGACTTCAGTGATGCAAATGAGTCGCCCTTCACTTCAGATAAATAATGATACACCAACTTCTTCTTCTGAGATTACGACATCAGCTGTCAATATAAATGTCTATCTATGACGAACAAAGATATTAATGGCTTTGCACAAAAGATACCAATCAATGATCAATTGTTAATCTAGGGCTGCAAAGTTCAAAGAACTGCAACTGATAGAAATGATCTGAACTGTTAAAGGTGAGCAGTGAGTGTTAAAGAGAACACGTTTCTGCACTGATGGTAACAAAGGCAGCAGCAAGGTTTGAGTTGGGTGTTCATTGAACACGATGTCAAAACAACTGATTAGCAGCACTATTTCAGAAACAGGACCGTCATGACGGCATCTATCTGTGCGATGAACTACCTGAATATTGCCTATGCTTGTTAAAAAATTGCGTTCGAAACGATCATGAAACTGGAAATGTCCATATTCAACACGTTAGTGCCAGACGAACTGCAGCAGTGATCAAATAGTGAGGAGCGAATTGTGACATAACTGGTCGTATCTCACGTAAATTGAGCACACAATTTCAAATATCCCCGCCAATGGAAAGAATCCCGTTTCACAAAATCAATCACTATGGAAGATGTCAGGAGGTGCCGTCCGCATCTGGATTTGTACTTTAATTTCGGTCAGCCTTCCTTCCTTCAGGAGGTCTACAATGGATAGTTTGTAATATCCTTGCCACATCTCAAGAGCAACCAGCTGGAACGCCATCGAGATCACGAAAGGAAAACTTCCCTCCTCTCTTCATATTCCAACGTGTCGTTAACTGAATATCATATCGAGCAGATTCGAGAAAACATCTGTCTCATTACGTTTCATGGGAATCGTTAATTACATTGTTTCAAAGGATTCACGCCACAGCAAAGAATATGATGATAATTGCCCATTTCAGCGACATTCAATGGATTCATCTCCATTCAGTTGACAATTTGGTTTGTTATATTCGTCATAGGCCCTAGAGCAATTTGATTGCACTGACTGCAGGATACTGGGACCAAATTCTCGCCAAATATGATAATTTGCGTTCAGTTACGCGAGATTCGAGTTTAATTTGCTGTTTATTTCAAATGTATCTTAAATGAAAAATGCCATGACGGTTGATTTGTTTTATGCAGAAGGACACCCATTGCAGAGCATCAACGTGCCAGAAGTTCGGGCCTGAATTGAAAAGTGTAGTGCCGATAATTCTGAAGGGCACGATGGATCAGTCAGCGAAGAGCGCCGAGATGCCGCCGAAAATCTACCACACTGACTTGCCATCTCAAAATTTTCACTGGCAGAAAACGCCGATACGTCGGTAGTTGAAGGCAAACCCCGTGCCAGCGATTGTTCTGTTTTTCACGGGAAATTCTACTCATATAGAAATATAGTTCGTTGAATTAAACCTCTATTCCACGTAGTTACATAATATCATTAATTGAGACGAGAAGTACGATCTACTATGTTTGCATTTGTTTCAACGAAGGTCTCAGCTATTACAGCCAAGAAACTAACTGTTTGCCTAAAAATCATTTCGATTTGAGGTTGATGGCAGGCATGCTTTTATTATTGCGCTCCATTATACATTCGATTAGTAGGCTCACAATTTAGTATTCCGTATCATTCATAGTCAATAATCAACTGTTAACGCTTCAACTAGCTCCATAGATCATACCACATTTCGAGCAGTTGATTAATGGAGCAGGTTCAGAATTCATACTGCCGCTCCTTCATGTCAGACACTGATTGACTAATACTATGATGAGGGTCACGACTTCGTCACAGTGGGATGCCAGGTCTTTCCCGTTTCATTTCGCTTTTGGTCGCATTTGTTCACTCACTCCTATTTCCATAAAGATGAGATTAGTCATTTTGTTTACCACATCATTAATGTGCGTACATTTGATCGGTTTCGAATCCGATCATCTGCGATTTCTATCGATCGCAATCTCTGTGCTATGTTATATTGGTTTTGCGTCATTTTAATACCACTTTTACATTATGCATGAAATTTTGCAGCCACATGGCGTAGCAGCCCCATTGCGTATAGATAAAGATGTCTTTCAGATAGCATGTGCGAGCGAACATGGTGACGGCCAAATACGCGTGCCCATTGCATTTCAATTTTTGAAAGAATTAATTACGTATTACACTAAAACCCGGCACATCAGCATATTACGTGCAGTTAGCACTCATGTTATGGCATTGCTCCATCCGGAAGAACTCATTAGTCAATGCTGGCAGAGTAGAAAACAGGTGTGCCGCATCGTACAGTCCACGGAAAAGTTACATAAACCGAAGGCTTCCGTGGGCTCGTGTACCTAAGATACATTTCATGTCCGATTTAACACAGACAGAACATAACTGATTCATCACATTATCGGTGACGGTAGATTTAGTCTATCTTGAGTGATGAGTCTGTTCACGTATCCAAAATAGAATGTTGAAATCACTTATCGATACATCTGTTTGTAATTGAGACAAGGCAATTGCAACGAGTATCTGTACTGTTGATGACATATTACGATATGCACGGTCATTGAAATGCACCAATTCATCCGAAGATGATCAACGGACATGGTTCTCGCACGGTGTTACCGGAAACCAGCCAAAGGGTAATTGTCACGTATTGTGTTTGAGCAGCAGAGCGATCAAAGATGAATCTCAAATATACTTCAAGAAGTGGCGTGCTGCTTGATCGCGGGGCCTAAATTAACGAAGGGGTCAGGTAGCAGACGATAGTGTTCGATTCCTGTAATTGAAAAATCATGAATTTGCAGCAATACTTCAGAAGGTAGCCTTCAGTTCGTCACCAGCCAAATTAAACCTGTTTTGTCTACGATTAGTGATGTTGAATTGAATGGTTTGACGTTCAGAATTCCTTAATTAGAAGAAAAATTAGTATTCTTCCAATTACCTTTGGTTATGTTCGACAGATACGCGTGAGTTTCACAGATTTTCGCCAGTGTTCAGCCTAATAACTCGACTTTATTAGTACGATACGTTATTAGTGAGTCGATTCGATACGTATGTTAGCCGAGGATAGCGTACGATGGAGGTTTCTCCCAGTACTGAAAAATTTGACGTTCATCGCCTGTTCCGGTATCTTGATCATGACGAAGAGGATGAAATGTCCGTCGAAGATCATAACAGTTCACTAGCAATGGAACCAGTTCATTAATGTTCCAGATGGTCATTCCAGATTTGTTTATTTCATCTCAACCAAGGCTGAGTTCAAAGTAGGTGACGCACAGTCATTACACGTTGTATTACTTCAGCCGGCGTGTTATTGAGATCACCACGAGCTCAGATTACGAAGCTCCAAACATCTTCGGGAGATCATACGAGCATCCGTGTTGTTCTGGCTAATTGTCTTCTCGCGAGTTACCTTCCTCTGTATTTTGTTTTCAACGGTTGTCAGTTCAACTTACCAGTCACACATCAACTAGTTACAGTTACGATATCGCTCCATAGTTGATACTTCCGAGACGTGCCACAAACGCCTGATCATACCCTCCATGCAATGCCAACATCGTTGTTTATCAATCCATCACCTGAGAACCTCCGAGATTCGAAGGAGGATTTAGACGTCTCGATACATCATTCGATGTAAAATTTGATATTTATCACTTGTAAATTTGCACTTGCGTAAATTACTGAAATCTTACTGAATCACTTCATTGTGTTGTCACCAGGGTCGAGTTCGCGAAAACCGAACGAGTGACTCAGTGATGCAGCTCGAACGAGAAATAGCGCGCCAAAATTTCATACCACTTCAAAACTCCATCATTGACTGGAAAATTAAATGTATCTCATGTGATCAAAACGTTCATGATGTCAGGGCATCAAATCCGAGAGTGCTAGGGTTTGGTTGAACTCCATGTTATCCCAACATTTTCTGATGCTCGAAAAAGTTTCGCTTGTTTGCGCAAAACAATGAACGTCCTGATCACATGTGTATAGTCAAATAGGAGGACATTGCGGAAATAAACATTGACGATACAAGCCGACACCAAACAATGGCCAGCCACAACGATTTACTGTGGTTTCCCACTATGTTACTGTGGATTGTATGTAGAGTCAGCTCCTTCGTCACGTCGACAAATTGTTGTTTCAAAAATTTCGCCTTCACGATACGACACTTTATTGGATTTGCGATCTGCCATATGGTTACTGCGTTGATCAAGAGATATACTGCTCTTGCAAATCACCCGTTACCACTGCACCTTGGGCAACATTACAGCAGCTCGTTAAAACTCCAAAATCGATAGAAAATCCTGAACCAAAAGAAAGTGCTGCGTACCGTCGGTCCTGGCCCTGATCACAAGAGCTATGCGGCATTTGGGTTGGGATATAGTCACAACCAATGACGTCGAAACCAACTCATTTGCAGTACTTCATTCTCCAGAAAGCCTGGAAATATTCACCAAGGAAAAATTATGACCTAATTCTGTGCGTCCAAATTTCATCGAATACGTCTTACTTGTATTTGTAAATACATAAATATTTCCTGTACACGACAATAGGTATTCAAACAAAGACCAAAGATAGTCACTTAAATACTTGCCATTCCATTTCCATTCCATTGTTTATGTAACGTCTAGCTTTCATTGGTTACAAGCTGCGCGTTACAAGCGGCACGCATCTCACATATTAAATTTCATCCCATATCATGGCTTTGAATAGCTAATGCCCATTCAGACTGAAAGAGAGCTTCCATGACTCGAGAAACTTGATTTAGACCTGGCAAAGAATTCCCTGTTCGAAAATTCTGTGCACCATGGGTAATCTAACTAGATATAGAACTGTTGAAACACTCCATTTGCAGCCAGCCAAAGACGTTGAAGACAGCCATCAGTCGCTTTCTCCAGGACTTCTAGTGTAATTAGTGCCGATTTTACACCCCATGAAGTTAGTAGTCAACTCCGCAGAAATGCTCCTGCACTTTAGATATGTTGAATCAAAACTGAAGTAGAGGATTGCCTGAATACGCATGACCTGGAGCGCATTCGTAACTTTCCTGTCAGATTTCATCCGAGTGTCCAGAATCACGGGAGATGATGGGATCATGAATGACTTCCATTCGTTCCAGTATCCGAAACCAAGAATTTGTCTCTCTTCGCACGGCAAATCCTTCCGGAAAGTGATCCAGCCAATCTTCCAGGAGACGTCTCCGAGTCGTTTCATGGAGACCCATCAGATTTTGCTCAGCCCAGTCTTACAGCTATCGCCACGATGACCGATACTTCGTCTCCAGCCACGCTATCGATTAATGTACGGCATATCGGTACACTGTTTGTCAGAAAGCCCCAATCAAATGGGACCGTTACCTTCGCTGGGTTTGCCACTATTCTTCTTCTATCTTTTCGTCGATAATGCCTACATATCAGCTCCTCTTAATATGTACGGGTAAAGGATATTTGAGGATGGCTGGGAAGAATTAGCTACTGAAAATACGTCACTATCTGGATCTGTTTCCCGTACAATCATTAATTGGGGGCAAGGAGGATCAGCTGCGTCAACGAGCGTGTGTTGACAACGGATGGGAGGTTATCTGGCCCGGATGCCACTGTGTCTTCCTGATGGAAATCATCGATGTTGTCTATTTACCTTCGATAAATCTACAGTGAGTTTGGTTAACCCTTTATTTTAACAAACACAGATACCCCATGTATATTACTGTCAGTTAATTTTATGTAATAGGTTTACTTTCGTGGTTTGCAGATACGAGGGTCACACTTCCCGACACGACATCAGCGTCATATAAAGTGGAAGGGTGATTCACGAACCAAATATTGATCAAATGTTTACTTCAATCCTATTTTTATATTTGATAGTAGAAGGGTGATTTTTAGTATAAATGATACTCTAGCAAAATATTAAAATACGACTATAGAATTTCATGGTTATATTAATTTTCTATCAGAATTGAGAAAACAAAACAAAGTCAACGCCAACATTTCACTGTTTGTTTCGGGCCTGGCTATATTATGGAACCATTTAGCGTCTGAAGGACTACTAGCTGATATTTCGTAGCGTGTTTGTAATCACTAGAAATTGTAAAGAAGAATTAGTATCTTCCATTTAATTCCAACTACCTAGCTGACAGATACGCGTAGCTGGTCGTGCGATTTCTTCAGTATCCTGCATTAATAACCTCGACCGTCGACAGTCGAGTTAGAGACACCGAAGAAGTCTGGTACACGTAGACGAAATACGCGTATCTGTCGAAGATGTAATTGTTTTTTTTTTTTTTTTTTTTTTTTTTAAAAAAAGAAAAAAAGAAAAAAAAAAAAAGAGTGCAAAAGAAAAAAAAGAGGTGTGTGCAAAAAAGATGGCACAGGCAATGTGTGTGTAAATGAAAGAAGCAGCGCGCGCGCAGGAGTGTGATTTTGTTCGTCCACACGCAGATCAAAACCGCACTGATAACTGATTGTTGATAACGAGTGCCATTGTATCCAGGAATAATCAAAGAAGTCCTAAATATCAGACGAAATATGCACTTGTTTAGAGATAGTAGAAGTTGGAATTAAATGGAAGATACTAATTCTTCTTCTAATTTCTAGTGATTTTAGTTTTTAACACGAGCTCTCAGCTAGTGGTTCGAGAAGAGATTGAGATTTTGAGATTTACAAAAATGAGTCTACGTGGCTTATGGCCAGGCCCGAACTCACAAGCTTACATTGGTGAAATGTTGGCGTTGAGTTTTTTGTTTTGTTTTCTCAGTACATTCACAAGTACAAATGAAAATTAACTATAGCCATGAAATTTCCTATAATTCGTATTTTAATATTTTTACTAGAACATCATTTATGCTAAAAATTCACACTGTTCCTATATCAAATATAAAAATAGGATTGAGGGGCAAGCCTAAGGCAGTCGAATGATTTGTTGGTTGGACAAGGGTTCGTGGAGTCGCCACTCCACTGCATGTGAGAACATGTGGCCTTTTGGTCGTGGTCGGAGTGTGGACCCGTCAGCAGAAGCACTTACACGAAACCCACGGAAAGGATAGAGAGCCTCCTTCCTACAAAACGCGCCTATTACATAAAATTAGCAGTGAGCAATATACATAAGGATTTACATCTGGTGGTTTGTTAAAAATAGGGTTAGCAAACTCACTGTAGACTGTCGGAAGGTAAATAGACTTTTGCTGATCTCAATCCGATGATTTCCATCAAGGAAGACACAATTGGCATCCATGACTTGGGCCAGATAACCTCCTATCCGTTATCTAGCCTACACTTCGTTAGGCACCCTGTATTCCTCCCTTACCCTTTGTTAATGATTGTACAGGGTAGGTCCAGATAAGTGACGCAGTATTTTGTTTCAGTATGGAATTCTTCTAGCCATCGCAAGAGCCATCTGCTTGCCAGCATATTAAAGAAGGGCTGATTAATATGTAAACATTGAATTCCGTCGACAGGAAGTAGAAGAAGAATATGGGTATAAAAAACCAACGGAATTGGCAGTTACATTTGGTGGGAAAGCTTCCCAACCAGATACTGGTCGACACCCGGAAGGAAGGAAGGAATATGCCGTACATTAATCGACCGGACGTTGAGCAGATGGAGGACAAGGGAAACCATCGATCCAAAGAAAAAACCAGGTCATCCTTGCAGTGTACGTACCAAACGGCTTGTAAAGGCGGTGCGCGAACGAATTCGCCAAAATCCTTGTCATTCTCCATAGAAACTGACTCAGGATATGGACGTCTCCTGGAAAATTAACAGATCACTTTTCCAAGAGGATTTGATATTAGTGCCGTACAAGAAAAGACAAATTCTTGGACTTTCGGGATCCAACAAGACGAATAGAGTCATTCGTTGTCAAGAATTACTTCATCGGCACGGTAATTCCATGATTGTGTTTTCGGATGAGAAAAAAATCGCATTGCAGGAAAGTTACAGCGCTCAAAATGACAGAGTCTATGCAGCGAGTATTCAGGATATCCCTCCTCAATTCGCGCAGTTCAACGCTTCTAAAATTATACTTCGGTCATGGGTTAGGGAGCGATTTCTGCGGAAGGTTGACTACCACTGCTTTTCATTAATAAGGGTGTAAAAATCAACGCAGTACACTACGTAAAAGAGGTCCTGGAAGCATTTGATGAAACATGCTTCAACGATGTTTGGTAACCGCAAATGGGTGTTTCAACAGGATTCTGCGCCGTCTCCTGGACCAAAGATTACCCATGGTGCACCAAGAATTTTCCAGAATTCATTCCTAGGGAATTGTAGCCAGCTTCTTTGCCAGATGCAAATCCTCTGGATTTCTCTCAAGGGGAATCATGGAAGCTCTCTTTCGAGATCTCAAACCAATGGGCATTGAAACATTCAAAGCTACCATAGAGAAGATATGGGATGAAATCCCCCGAAAATCAAGTGCGTGCCGCTTGTAACGCCTTTCCAAACGCCTTTCCAAAGAGACAAATGGCAACAATGAAAGCTAAAGGCGATAGAATCGAATTGTATACATGTACACATAAACAATAAAATATAAGAAATAGAATAACAAAGAAACATTTAAATTATTTGTCTTTTCGTGGGAGGTACAAGTCTTTGTTTCATGCGTCACTTATTTGAGCCTACCCTGTATGTATGTAATGTACGAAATAGAATATAATTTATGTATTTACAAAATACAAGTAAAGACTGTATTCGATGAAATTTGGACACACAAAATAGGTCACCAAAATTTTTCCTTGAGCCCGATTCTTTTCAAACTTTCTGGAAATAAAGTACTACTAAATGGTTAAGTTTCGACATCATTGGTTTATTGAACCTCTTCTCCCAACCCAAATGCCCACACCTATGCCTTGACCCCTTCATCAAATTTTGGGCAATGATAGGACCGACTTGATTACTTACTTTTAACCACACTTTCTTTAGTTCAAGTTAATTTTCTATCAGTTTTGGAGTTTTAACGAGCTTTGCCTTCATAATGATTGCCCAAAATTTTTCAATTGGGCAGAGTTCCGGAGTGTTTGGTGGGTTGACGTCTTTTGGTACAAAAACTACATTATTATCTCTGTACCAGTCTAACACGGGCCGGGCATAGTGGCAAGATGCCAAATCCGGCCAAAACAGTGTCGGGCCATCGTGAGATCTCAAGAAGGGCAGAAGTCGTTTTTGGAGGCATTCGTCCTTGTAGATTTGTCCGTTGACGGTCCCAGAGGTGATGAAGGGCTGACTCATTTTGCTACATCCGCAGATCGCTTGCCAGACAAGGAATTTTTTGGCGAATTTCGACAGTTTCTTCTTCCGTACACTCTCCAGAACGGCCAACTTAGAGGTGGCGACGTAGTGTTCCTGTCACGGCATTTGTTTGGTGTCAGCTTTAATGTAGGTCTCATCGTCCATCACAATGCAGAACGGTTTTGTGAGCCACTCCCTGTACAGTTTTCTTGCACGAGTTTTGGCCACCGAGTTCTGTTTATCGCTCCGGTTCGGTGCCTTCTGGACCTTGCACACATGTGATCCAGAACGTTTCATTGTTTTTTGCACAAAACAAACTGAAACTTTCGCCTTTTTCGAAACATCCCTGATCGAAATGTTGGGATAACGCTTAAATAGGTTCAATACCATCCTAGCCTTCTCCGGATTTGATGTGCCACTACCATTTTTCCGCTTGGTTGTCTTACGGTCCTTGAACGTTTTGATCACATGAGATACGGTTGAATGTGCGATTCCGAGCTGTTTTCCGATCCATCGATGAGAAGCGTTTGGGTTTTCGAAGTGAGTGCCCAAAATTTGTTGGCGCACTATTTCTTCATTCGAAGCCATCACTGAAATCACTCGACCGATTTTCACGAAACTCATTACACAGTTGACACAACACAATGAAATACATTCAGTTAAAATTTCAATAATTTTTACCCACACGCTAAAAAGTTACGAACAATTGCGTGTGTCCAAATTTTATCGAATACAGTCTTTATCAGAGACGTCCTAGAGTCCCTTCGAATCTCGGAGAGGTTTACCTCAAGGTGATGGATTGTCGTATTTGTTGTTTAACATTGCACTGGAGGGTATGATTCGAAGAGCTGAGATACACACGAGTGGCACGATCTTCAGGAAGTCTGTCCAACTATTTGGCTTCACCGACGACGTTGATATCGTAGCACGTAACTTTGAGACGATGGCGGAAACGTACATCAGACTTAAGGCTGAAGCTGGTAGGATTGGGCTTGTGATTAATACGTTGAAAACAAAATACATGAAGGGAAGACGCTCACGAGAAGACAATGTTAGCCTCCTAGCACGAGTTCAGATCGACGGTGATGAAATCGAGGTAGTAGACGAATTCGTGTATCTGGGCTCATTGGTGACCGCCAATAACGACACCAGCAGAGTAATACAAAAGCGCATTATGTGGCTGGCAATCGTGCCTACTTTGGACTCCGAAAGACGCTAGGATCGAACAAAGCTCACCGAACCACAAGGGTGACCATCTACAAGACATTAATTAGACTAGTTCCGTACGGCCACGAAATATGGACATTGCTAGTGGAGGACCAACTCGCCCTTGGAGTCTTTGAACGGACGGTGCTGCGTACCATCTACGGTGTAGTGCAGATGGAACACGGAACTTGGAGGAGGCGAATGAACGTCGAATTGCACCAGTTGCTGGGAGAACCTCCCATCGTACATATCGCAAAAATCGACTATATACGTATCGAATCGACTCGTACTAATAACTCGACTATCGTACTAATAAGTCGAGTTATTAGTACGAGACACTGAAGAAGTCTGCACATTATAGACGAAATACGCGTATCTGTCGAACATAACCAAAGGTAGTTGGAATTAAATGGAGAATACTAATTTTTCTTCTAATTTCTAAGGAATCCCTACTGAGCCCTTGGGGCACGTCAAGCCGGCCAGTTCCACATATACACTAATCGTGAACAAAAAAACAAGGTTTGAATACGGCTGAGCGAAAGCGATGATTGACAGAACTGAGCCCAATACCGAAGTATTGCTACTAGAATTCATGATTTTCTAATTATAGGGAATCGAATTTTGTCATCTTCATGCTACCTGTATTACTCGTTATTGCATTAATTTAAACCCACGATCAAGTAGCGCACCACTATCCTTGAAACTATTTAAGTTCATCTTTGATCTTGCTCTGCTTTCGAAAATTTTCCAAGCCACAGCGATGCATTGACCCAATTACCCTTGTAGTTTCCGGTAACCGTCTGAAACCCTCATCATACCATATCCGTTGATCGGCATCTTCGGATGGATTGAGTTGCATTTCAACATTCGCCGTCGCATCATCGTCACCCGCAATGGAGTGGTGTATCATCTCTTTGAAGTACAAATAGAAATGATTTCGATTTACCATTGCCTTGTGCCGATTACAAACAGAGCGACAACATCGGAAATGTGTCAGTAAAGGTAGATTTCCAACTGCGAACCGATCTATTTTGGATACAGTGAACAGACTTCATCACTTCAAAATAGATTCATCTACCGTCACCGGCCTGGCTTGATGCTGGATCGTCCAGTTCTGTATGTTCAGTCTCAGTGCAGCAGACAAGTGGACAGCGTAAATGTAGCGCAAGATTTACGAGCCCGCAGAGTAAATATAAACCTTCGGTTTATGTAACTTTCCGTCGTTTATTTTGATGCAGCACACCTGTTTTCTATAATACTATAGCATTGACTAATAGTTCGTTCTTCAATAGTTGGATGGAACACATGCCATAACACATGAGTGCACTCTTAGCTGCACATATTAGCTGCTGATGCAGACAGTGTGAAGTACGGCGTTGAACTGTTTCTTTTCAAAATTGGAAATGCATGGGCGCACGTGACCTTGGCCGTCCGCATGTTCACTCACGCGCACATGCTTTGTCCACGAAGGAACACATGCTTTTATCTATACCGCAATGGAACCTTTACGCCATGTGCTTGCAAAGTTCCATTTTCATGCATGGCGTCTAAAAAGTGAGCAAAATATTTACCATCTATCGGGGGGAGCGAAAACCCAACAACACTAACAAGAGTGCGATCGATTAAAGAATCGCAGATGATCAGTTCCGAAACCGATCAAAATATTTACACGATGTGATGTGGGTAAACAAAATGACGAACTAATGTCGCTGTAAGGTAGGAGAGGCAGTGTTTTTCACAATGCGGCCAAAAAGCGAAATGAACGGGAAAAGGTGCCACTGGCGCTTCCCGCTGTGATAGTCGTGACCGCAATCATCGTGACAATTTGTCAATATTATTGACATAATAGGAAGCGAACGGTATGAAATTCTGAACTGCTCCGATGAATATTAATCAACTGCTCGGGAAATGTGGAATCAGACTGAAAAGCTTCCGGTTAAGTGACGACCACGGGCCACGTGGACTGAAGCTGGATTGAAAAGGGGGGGTTAAGTTGACAAGTATCCAATTAATGAATATATCATACTTGGTTGAATTCCTACATAGGAGAGGGAGGCTATAATATCGATTCTTGGTTGATTATTGACTATAGTGATACAGACCAAAAATCATGCCCAATTTATAAATTGATGAAGCCTACTGAAAATCGAATGTACTCGAAAATAGGCCTTAATAATCGCTTTATGCATATACTTATCCAACGCCGAATCAAGTGATTTTTAGAGCAAACAGTTTGGTTTCTTTTGGTAATGGTGCTGAGTTCGTTTGAAAATAAATGCAAACATAGTAGATCATACTTCTCGTGCGTCAATGATGTGATGATATTAATACTTATGGGGACATATAGCCTACGTGGAATAGAGCAGGTTTGCTGAATTCAACAGACTATATTTCTATATGAATGCATTTCATGAATTTTCCCATGCGCGAAAACAAAACAATCACTCGAAACGAAGCCTTTTTAGGGTTTACTGCCAACTGCCGATGTGATATCAACGTTTTCTACCTCCAAATGAAATTGTATGACAGAATAACCGTCAAGATGTGGCGTTAGATTTTCAACAACATCTCAGCACTCTTCGATTTATTTACAAATCCATCGACACATACACTCAAAAATATCAGCACGTCAACTCAGAGTGAGATTTCAGGTGACTTTCACCAGCACTTACAGGGTGTCTCACAATAGGTGTCACTAAAACAAAATTACAGCAAAACAAATCAACCAAATCATAGCATTTATTTTTCATTTAAAAGATACATTTGAAAAAATAAACCTTTAAAATTAAACTCGAATCTCTCACCCTTTCCTTTGATAACTGAACCGCAAACCCATCGCAGCTGGCACGCACGATTTCATGAAGAATTTGGTCCCAAATATCAACCAACTGTTTCTTGAATCGATCTTAAGTAAGCCCTTTCCTAGGGCCTATATGTTGAAGCATATAACCCCAAACAAAATTGTCAAGTGGGTTGAGATCCGGTGAAGATACAAGCCATTCTTCGCTTGTGATGAAATCGGGCAAATTATCCGCGCACCACGCTTGTGTCTTCTTTGCCTTGTGAGCTGGAGTTGAATCCTTTTGGAAACAATATGGTGTATTCCCATACAGCGTTGAAATATGAGGAGGCAGATGTTTCTTCGAAATCTGCTCGATGTAATATTCAGTGCTGATTTTTACGTTAGGTTCTATGAAAAGAAGAGGAAGTTTTCCTTTTCGTGAAACGGCGCACCATACCATGATTTTCGATACGATGTGATAGCGTTCTACAGCTAGTTTAGCTCTTAGAATATTGGCAAGACCATTGCCAAACACTCCATCATTTTGTTGATTGTGACTGTCCTGAAGGAGGAAGAGCTTTTCAACCGAAATTAAAAAATTTCATCCGAACCAAAAGATTTCTGGACCCTGGCTTACTCCTGACACTCCGTCGACCCGTGAACTCGTTGTTTCTTGTACGGCTTGCATTCCAGATGTCTGAGGATTCTTTCCATTGAAGCAGGGGATATTTGAAATTGTGTGCTCAATTTACGGCCAGATACGACCGAATTATGTCTAATTCGCTCCCTCACCTATTTGATCTTTTTCTTTGTTCTGGCAGTTCGTCTGGCACCTCTTTTGTGTTAAATATGGACATTTCCAGTTTCCTTGAATCGTTTCAAGGTACGAACAACAAAACGCTTAAAGACTGTATTCGATAAAATTTGGACACACAAAATAGGTCACCAAAAATTTTCCTTGAGCCCAATTCTTTTCAAACTTTCTGAAAATAAAGTACTACTAAATGGTTCATTTTTGACATCATTGGTTTATTGAACCCCTTCTCCCAACTCAAATGCCCGCACCTTTGCCTTGACCCCTTTCATCAAATTTTAAGCAATGGTCCTATCACTTGCTTACTCACTTTTAACCACACTTTCTTTAGTTCAAGATCATTTTCTATCAGTTTTGGAGTTTTAACGAGCTTTGCCTTCATGATTGCCCAAAATTTTTCGATTGGGCGAAGTTCCGGAGTGTTTGGAGGGTTGACGTCTTTTGGTACAAAAACTACATTATTATCTTTGAACCAGTATAAGACGGGCCGGGCATAGTGGCAAGATGCCAAATCCGGCCAAAACAGTGTCGGGCCATCGTGAGATCTCAAGAAGGGCAGAAGTCGTTTTTGGAGGATTTCGTCAATGTAGATTTGTCCGTTGACGGTCCCAGAGGTGATGAAGGGCTGACTCATTTTGCCACATCCGCAGATCGCTTGCCAGACAAGGAATTTTTTGGCGAATTTCGACAGTTTCTTCTTCCGTACACTCTCCGGAACGACCAACTTAGAGGTGGCGACGTAATGTTCCTGTCCTGGCATTTGTTTAGTGTCGGCTTTAATGTAGGTCTCATCATCCATCACAATGCAGAACGGTTTTGTGAGCCACTCCCTGTACAGTTTTCTTGCACGAGTTTTGGCCACCGAGTTCTGTGTATCGCTCCGGTTCGGTGCCTTCTGGACCTTGTACACATGTTATCCAGGACGTTTCATTGTTTTCTGCACCAAACAAACTGAAATTTTCGCTTTTTTCGCAACATCCCTGATCGAAATGTTAGGATAAGGCTTAAATAGGTTCAATACCATCCTGGCCTTCTCCGGATTTGATGTGCCACGTTTTTTGCCACTACCATTTTTCCGCTCGGTTGTCTTACGGTCCTTGAACGTTTTGATCACATGAGATGCGGTTGAATGTGCGATTCCGAGCTGTTTTCCGATCCATCGATGAGAAGCGTTTGGGTTTTCGAAGTGAGTGCCCAAAATTTGTTGGCGCACTATTTCTTCATTCGAAGCCATCACTGAAATCACTCGACCGATTTTCACGAAATGTATGACACAATTGACACAACACAATGTTTCAAAAAAATTTACCCACACACTAAAAAGCTACGAGCAATTGCGTGTGTCCAAATTTCATCGAATACAGTCTTTACTCACTCCGAACTGCTTAAGGCTATTGAATATCTGACACGGTCTAAGCATTAGCAAATGTAACTTTAAAACATGCAAACGTATGGCTTCCATGGTAGCTTATAAAAATAAACAAACGGAATCACTTATTTATCTTCAGAGATAAGCTGTCAAAAGAATACACTCCACATGGATATAATCAATTTCGCTGATAAAATTACCCAACTGAAATAAATCAAGATTGAAAAAAGGTGACATCTATTGTGAGGCACATTAAAAAATGCTCTGAATTACATTAAAATTAAATGTCAAGTTTTCACATTTCAAGTAAATGATTTTCTCTAAAAACTCCAAGTTAAGTGGAAATGGAGTGAATTTGATTGTGGGAAAATAATTTAGCGATCCACTTGGAAACAAGGTGACGATTGGTCCGGTTTCAAAACGTGCAATTTCAAGCAGCGCTTAAAAAAATCATTTTTGACCTTCGGTGAAGTTTTTAGTTTTCAAAATTGCATTCCTTTAACATATTCAAGACAGAGCTATGAAGGTTGTAATAAAGTGGTTCAAAACATTGCAATAAAGGTGTCAAGATTTAGCGTCTTGTTTTTGGAAGACCATAACAGTTTTTCGACCATGTCTTATTTTAGTCTTTTTTTTAATATTCCAAATGCCACACTTGCTTGTAGGAATCGTTGAAATACATATCTTTGCAGAACAGTTCAAAACTGTATTTCCCCAAACATAGAACACATATAACAAAGTATTTTAAAAATGCCGCTATTTCAAATGACAAGAATTTAAAAACGTGGATTAAAGTGGAAAAAGTCTTGATGGTATTTGCTAGATCCAAAAAAAAATCAACAATAATACCCTATCCTTTAAACTTAAACTGAAGAACCGAGCAGAAAGCAATAAACTCGTTTAAACTTACCTTAGCATGCTAGCTTGAAAGAGGTTCTGAACAGGTTTGCAGGCATCATAAAAACACAGTGTTTTTGTAATAATTTTCATTTAACAATATCTTTTGTTTCATCTTTAAAAAGTATGGGCCAGCCAGGTAAGTTGGATCGAAGGGAAATCGAAAGCCGGAGGCCACGCAACGACTAAAAGAGTTGCCCGCTGTTTCGAGCGGAAGAAGCTGGGAGTGGCGCCTTCAACCGTGGATGGAGCTAAAACACGAGCTGGACTGTCGACTACAAGAAAGTGGTGACTTCAAATCATGACGATAAGCAAAACACGTCGGCCAAAGCACGATCGGGAAAGTTGTACACGACGATGCTGGCAAAGTTTGATTGCGTGTTTTAGGACGATGAAACTTAAGTCAAGGCAGACTTTAAACAGTTTCCTGGACAGGAATTTTATACGGCAATCGGACGGGGAAAGGTGACAGATATTTTCAAGCACATTAAATTGTCAAAGTTCGCGAAGAAATATCTGGTGTGGCAGGCCATCTGTTCCTGTGGCATGTAGAGCAACATTTAAATTGCGACCGGAACCATCAACCAGGAAATTTATCTGAGCGAGTGCCTACAAAAACGTCTACTGCCTTTCCTGAAGCGACACAATTGTTCCGTTCTATTTTAGCTGGATTTGGCATCTTGACATTACGGAAAAAAGGCCATGGAGTGGTATGCTGCCAACAACGTTCAAGTGGTGCCCAAGGACAGGAACCCTCCCAACACGCCAGAGCCATACCCAATCAAACAATATTGGGCCATCGTCAAGCGGAACCTTAATAAGACTCAAAAAGCTGTTGTGAGCGAGAAACAGTTCAAGGCAAACTGGCGTTCTGCGGCGAATAAAGTGGACGAGGAGACTGTACAAAATCTTATGGCAGGTGTTTTACGGAAGATCTGGCTATTCGCATTCGTTAGAAAGAAAGTTTAGCTGAATATTTCTCCTGAATGCTGTATTAACTGAACTTGTAAAATAAAAAGTTCATATTCGTATTAATGAAAACTTTGATCGACTCACACACATTACTGTTTGACCAAATTTTGTTCGGAACACTCTTTTTGATAAGGAGATCAGGGATGCCTATGAGCAGATACCATTGGTTTCCGTTCAAGATGTTCCAAAAAGATAGGAACTCTAACGTCTAACGCGATGCGTACAAAAGGAGGATAAAGACTCAAGGCATACCGAAAGCATAAGAAACCCAAAAAGAACTCAAATCAGGCCGCGTTTGTGATACCGAGCGCCCGGACACTATATGATTCAATTTTGTGTAGAAATTTTGGGTGTATCATCATGGACGATGAAACGTATGTGAAATTGGATTTGAAAACCTTCCCGAATCATAATACTTCAATGAATGATAAAACAGGGACATCTCCGAAACGGAGAAGGCCATTTTCACCGAAAAAATGGCAAGAAGGTGATGGTCTGGCAGGCAATATGTGAATGCAGCAAAATATCAAGCCCGTACGTAACATCGGTGGCAATAAACACCCAGAAGAACATCAAGGAATGCCTCCAGAAGCATTAATTGCCGATGATCAAGCAGCATGATGGTCCAGTCATATTTTGGGCTGATTTGGCATCATTTCTTTACGCCAAAGACACACTAGGGTGGTCCAAAAGCCAAAATGTCTATTTCATGCCGAAAATTTGCCGATGCACGGCCAATCGAGGCTAGAATTTAACAAAAGTAATCAAAAACAACCGTGTAGGATTCGAACCATGGATATTAGGGTGTCCCAAAATGATTTTTTATCAGAAAACCTGGGGGCTCACCTTTCAAATGATAGCTAAGGATGTAACAACAAAACTTTTCTATGGCGACAATATTGTGAAATTCTGTTTAGAGGTCGCTAATTTAAGTTTTTTGAAAAAAGGCCCATTTTCTTACAAAAAAAACAAAAATATATTTCTAGTTAATAAAAATCTATCAAAAACTATGCCTTTTATATTTTTCACAAATTGCTCATGGCCCAAACTATAAGAGAAAACAGTTTCACGATTGAATTCAAGTCAGGTATTTCGCCACAGTTGTTAAAATTTTGAAAAACGATGATTATATTGCTAATTTACAATATTTACTCATATAAGAGTGTACCCAACATACTATAACATACAGATATTATAAAGTTAATACAAGAGAAATGTGCAAAAAATTATGACAAACAAATTTGTCAAAGGAAGCAATGGTCTATCTTCAAAGCATGCTAAGATATTCAAAATTTGCTGAATTAATGGAATACACAGCTTTAGAGATTTTGAATTTTCTTATATATTCGTTGAAATAGTTTATGTATACTAAAATAATAAAACTAGTTACTATTTAACGTTGTTAAATATTGCACGACAGATGTCTTAAGGGAATTATATTGTAGCTTTCTATTTTTAGCTACCGCCAATATCATTTCATGTTTTTCAGGCTCAGAAGTTGGACCATACTCGTTCATGTCTCCTGCCAATCCTAGAGCGCGTTCTGTTTGGCCATTTATCACGCACAAACTATTGCATTTTTGCCTGAGTTGCATGTACTCAACGTTGCTGCTCCAATTTGAAGGATCTTCTTTAGGCAAGATGTCGGGATTTACATTGAAAATCTTGAAAAATATGAGGGACTGGTTGCTAACAAAATCTTGTAATTTCGTATTGGAATTGAATTTTTTATCTCTTTTCATATTTTTACCATCACTTTTTTTTATAAAGTTAGCGAGCATATCTTTCTTCACGTTGTTGTCGCATGTATCGTCAAAAAGCGCCCAGCAAACATTGATCTCCGACAAATACCACAAATGACTTGTAATTTGTTTGTATGTAGTCTGACTGATTTCCTCATCACCGTAGGTCCTCAAACTTTCAACAAATTTCAAATCATTTGATGGCGCAGACGTCGCTGATGGTGCGTTGTACCACCCTTTTAGGTATATTAGCACTACAAAAAGTACGAAACGCAGCAGATTAGATTCATAATCTGAATCCACAGTAAATTCGGATCAGAGTAGGTAAATTTCCGACAACAACTTGATACTCCGAGACATTGTTTAAACAGCCACAGTAACGAGAACAAGAATATACTAGTTAATAGTCTATTGCTACCGTGCGTGTTACTACTTTTAATACAACTGAACAACTGTTGCATAGCAACCGTAGAAAGCAAGTATGTAAACAGCCATGTCAGCTCCATCAAACAAAACGCGCCTACTGAAATTTCTAGGAGAATCGATCAATAAAGGTAACTCTTTTTAAACTCACCATATCAAAACAATGAGGCTGCTGTCATATTCTCTTAATTTATATTAAAGAACTTTTATTGTTAGTCGTTCAAGTTTAAACTTGGTTTTAATATTACACTGATATGCAGTTTTATCAAAGTAAGGTGTTCTTGTCATAGCAGCCGTTTTATATAATTAAATCATTTGAGTGAGTAATGGATTCTGAACAGAAAGCTTTCAGTAAATTCAGTCAATTTCAAATATCTCAGCAAGCTTTAAAGATAGACCGTTACTTTTTTCGGCATATTTGTTTGTCATATTTTTTTGCATCTTTCTATTGTATTAACTTAATAATAGCATTATTTTGGGTACACTTTTATTAGTCAATATTGTAAATAAGCAATATAATCATCGTTTTTCAAAAATTTTACAACTGTGGCGAAGTAACTGACTCGAATCCAACCGTGACATTGTTTTCTCTTATAGTTTGGGCCATGAGCAATTTGTTAAAAATATAGAAGGCATAGTTTTTGTTAAATTTTTATTACCTAAAAATATTTTTTTGATTTTTTCAAAAAACTTTAATTAGCGACCTCTAAACAGCATTTCACAATATTGTCGCTATAGAAAAGTTTTGTTGTTACATCCTTAGTTATCATTTGGAAGGTGAGCCCCCAGGTTTTCTGATAAAAAAGCATTTTGGGACACCCTAATGGATATCCAATCGCAAGGAATATATCTTTACCCCCCTGGATTATTACTTCATTTAATATTACATAAGCCAAGTGCATTCAGGAATTGCTTATTATTTGAAAATCTTATTCCTGCTATTCTGTAAGATCAGATCACAGAGATGTTACAAATACATTAAAAAATAGGAATAATTTTAGCGATTTTCCATGTGAACACGTTGCCACTTGGGAGTTGTAAATCCACCAATGCATCGCCAATCGTAGCAACCTTGTTGTGTACCTGGAAGAAATGACAGTGTTGTCAGCTACTTGGCTGCTGCTTGGTGAAATCTGTCATGCTCGATAGTTTGTTTGTACTGTGAGCTCCACCCGAAGAGAAGACGTAGGATGTCAAAATTAATTATTTGAATTTTATTTCAAAATCTTAAAAACTATATAAATTAAAAGCTCTTTATTCAATACCTCAGCTTAACTCAATAGTTTTAGTATTATTCAATATTTGCCTGCCTTTCATTTAATATTTAAGGACGTGAGGGATGTTGGGAGGATTGTTACTATCACTTTAAATTTCAATTAACGAGGATTTAATAATGCAACAAGAGATAGGTTGGGTTTTTGGTAAGTGAGCGGTTGGTAGCGCATTGACTTACTGTAGCTGCTTTTTACATAGTCAAGTAATTTTATTTTTATAGTGTAAAATTTCATGTAAACTATTCAAGTTGAAATTTGTATTTATAGCAATTGGGTCTTTCATGATGTCTTTCTATATGAGAAGAGTGAGACCGTGTAACAACCAGCTCAGTATATGCAGTTAAGTTCTTGATCCATTCATATTGGATCAGTCTATAAAAGCAAATTAGTCCTATACGAATAACATGCAGTGGAAGCTGCGTTGGAAAGTAGTATCCCTTGAATTTATGATGCAACATAGAGACTGATATGCTTTTATGGTCAGTTATTTGAATTGTAATTTTTTGGTGAGATCCTTCCTCATTTTATTGCCCACAACTATTTTATAAGGAACAGTAGAAATTTGCAATATCTCAGTACATTTACTAGTGCAAATAACAACAAATAAAATGTGTTAATTGAATCTAAGGTTCAGTATAGCCGTGGAATTTTCCTTTTGTCTTAACTTTTTTTTATAAATCATTTTTGCTAAAAATTTCCACTGTTCCTTTAACAACTTCATAACGGGGACTCCCTAGGGGGGTAGCTTAAGACAGTCGATGGATTTGTTGACTGGACAAGGGTTCGTGGAATCGCCAGTGTCATGCGAAGCCACGCGGCCTTCTGGCCGTTGTCTTCCGAAGGTCCTCACTGAGATCGGCTGACCCTGCTACAAGAAGCCATCACGTACGCTATTCTCTCAGAACAACCTGCGGAGTATAGTCCTGCAGCCATAAGTAATCCTTGCACTGATGGTGGGTTCTTATCACACATCACATCACACATCACAAGGTTTTATTATTGTTGTAAACAAGCTGTGTAGAATCTCATAAACATGACTGAATAATGAAACTTATAGACACCTCTTGGTGCCACGATAAAACCAAATTGATTTTAAATGGCTTTCATAAGACTTTAAAACTGATTGAAGCTGGATGGTTTTGGCAACGTTACTTGGGTAGATAAACAGAGAAGCCTAGTCACAGGACATGGGTGTTTAAAGATTTCCTCAAGCATACTCTTTAGAATTGTATGTTGAAGTATAAGAACCCTGGAAATATTTCCTGGTTCCTAAAACTGGTATAACTTTTAAATTTGCAATATTTTCTTATGTAAAATACCAACCATACATTGCAATTCACTTACACCACTATCTGGTAGGGAAAGCATTATATAACCATGCCGGATAGCGGTGTTGGTTTTCGTGAGCGAGTCGTAAATCTCGTTGGAATCAAGCATGTATCATTGTTTACAGAAGATTATTCGTCGTTTCGAAAACCCGCTTTGACATGTTATACAAATCCTGACATATTGGAAGATCCCGCAAAGTAGAACGAGTTCATGAATCATTTGATCACAGCCATCCGCAGCCGCGATTAGTAAGTCATTAAACAATTTCTTAAGCAAGCGCCAAACGTCAACAAAATTCCCCTAAATGAAATCTTGAAATCAAATCACACATGAAAGTACGTATGTACGCAACAGCTTCTGATGGGTTTCAAGTGTCCACGACCTGAAGCAAAAAAAAATCCCAAAACAAACACACCGCGCGCCGTCTGCAAAACAATTCCGCTTCTACAAGAAACCCGCTGACTAATGATGTGATCAAAACAAAGCGAACGCACCGTGCCAGATACCGGTTCTCGATACTAGCAAATCGTCGCGTCGCTAGATCAAGATATGGCTGTGAACTTCCCCGATGAAACCGAGCCGTGGTGAAAAATTAAAAATCTGAAGACGACCCATATCCATCACATGGGAGTTCAAGGATTGAACCATCAATTTATGAACACACACGAACCGGCATGGGCGCGATTTCTATTTATAGATATCGGGGTTTATTTTAGGATAAACCCCCTTCGCATGTCGCGATTTGATACCGTCATCATAGGCGGAGACGTCGAAAACCACGACGTTGATAGCGTGATGCTAATGTTGATGAAGTGAAGTGACTCTGTTCCGCTCTGCTTCGTTGCGTGTGGGGGAGTGGGTGGTGGGTGGAGGAAGGCTGTGGCGTGTTTGTTAATCAACAAATTGAATACACGCATGAATAATTAGCATATCGAGTTTGTAGGGTTGTAAGCACTTTCATTGCCGTTTGCGTTACTTCGGAGAAACTACTTGATATTTCATAAACATGGGTTGATGTGAACCAAAGTACAGGCATCCCCTGGATAAGATTATGGGTGGGGCTAATGATCCACTGTTATCGATTTTTAATATACTATTGTTCACCAGCAATTATAGTAACTTGGAACTATCCATGGATGAATTATGCGAACGGACGAAGAAAATTATGCACGTGCTGAGAAATCCAATCGCCCTATGATGGGCCAAAAATGAGACATCTGCTACAATCTTGCCAACGTTAGCTTCACACCAGACGGGTAGGATGCTTTGTCATGTTATTTGTTTCCATAGAGGACGTGTAGTTTTTCAAATACTAACTTATTCTTAGTCCTTTGTCCTCCATTTCAATGACTACAACATAACCACATTTAGAATGCTGTTGTGATGGACAAAATCTCGTGTTCCATAAGGACTCGGTAAACGAATGTTGGATTGCATTTATTACGTTTTGAAGAAAATGCATTCATATCAACATGAGTGAAATATATGCAGAGAACAGTAATGATTGTTTCATGAAAATACGTTAGATTAAAACATTGGTCCATTTCACTGGCAGTACACATCCGTTGAACACTTTCAACCAAGATAACACTAACACCGAGGTTAAATAATCACGTTATTGCCATTTTAAAAAGGTTCAACGACCGGTTGACTTTGTATCACAAGCGTGGAGCAGAAAGAAACCCGGGAGCAGTATGTAGAAAGACGAAGGGAAAGGTCAAGGGTGATTTCAGCCGAAATCCTAACATTTCAACTCATGATGTTAACAAAAAGGTCAGCGTTTCGCAAAGTTACATCCAGAAGGTTAAGACAAGAGCTGGATTACATGCATACAAGGTTCCAAACTTCCCAAACCACGATGAACGGCAGCAAACTTCTACTAAGACCCGTGCTAGGAAGCTAGGAAGAGTGTCCCACATCAAATTACGTCACGAAAAAAACGCTGTAGAAAATAACCCTGGGTATTTTCTCTTGAAAATTTGGATAGAAGTTTAGAGTGTTTTTTTTTTGTATTTTTATCGCTGTCAGTTTTTCGAATACTGGAAAAAATGGCGTCACCCGAAAAGCAGCGCAAGTATCTGGAAAATCCTCAACTCTCTCATCTGGACATCGGAAAACAACTTGGAATCGTGCAATCAACGATGATTCGTGTGATTAAACGTTACTACGAAGCTCTTAGCACAGAATCACAAGCGTGTCGTGAAAGCGTTTAACCGTAATCCCAATGCTTTGGTCAGGGATGTGGCCAAAAAGTTAAATCTATCCAAGTCTTTCGTTCAGAGAGCCAAGGGCCGGGAGGAAATACATACGTACAAAGTGCAGACGGTTCCAAATCGTAACAAACGGCAAAATACGGTGGAAAAGTCACGAGCCCGGAAACTCTACACCCAGATGCTTACGAAGCCTCATTGTCTTATCATGGATGATGAGACTTGTCAAGGCAGCTTCCGGGGCTACTGTTCTTCACCACCCAGCACAAGTTTGATGTTCCGGAGGAAGTAAGGAAGGAGAAACTTTCAAGGTTTGCCAAGGAATACATGATTTGACAAGCGATCTGCTCATGTGACAAGCGGAGTGAACCGTTCGTGACTACCGCAAACAGGGAGATATCAGAGGACTGAAGTAGGCGTTAGTTCTTGAAGCCTGCTACTTTTGGTGTGGCGCTAGTGAAAATTTGAACATTTTAAGCTCGGTTCACAGTGGATTATAATTTCTTATAATATTTCTACTATCAACCTACTAGTATCAGTAATGTAGATAAAAGATTAATATACCTGGCTAATAAACAATGAAAAAATACTATCGTTGTGATAATCACTGCACTAAGTAAACACGGAAGACTTTACTCTCGAATCAAATTAACGAAAATTATGCCAACTTCCACCGCGTATATTGTGTTTGCTGCCTACAGCCTTCAAGAAATCCGAGTTGTCAAATTAGCACCACACGCAGCACCAAATTTTCGGCTTCACGATTGTTGTTCGTGGATGACAGCCGCTTCAGTCCTGTGGGAGATATACCTCAAGGAGTATCTAGAGAAGCGTCTACATCCTCTGTTGAAGCAACATGAGGGTTCACGGGTCTAACTCCGTGCCATTATTCAAATGTTGTCCTGCAATGGTACGAAGCCAACAAAGTCACTTTCGTACCCAAGAACACGGAAAAAACTTCGTTTCTATTTTCATGAATTAAAAATCACGAAACGAACTCTCATCTTAGTTTATGAATTCATCATTATTCAGCGATTCCACGGGAAAAGAATAGAGTTGAAAAAAAAAATTGTCCGATTTTGCTCAAAATCGCTTGGTATGTTCTTCATCGAAAATAATAAGACCCGTATTTTTTTATTTTTTTATTTGGGTGACCATGTTCGATATAGGGTTACCAGAAAAATCGACATTTTTCGAAATTTTTTATTTTTGAAAAATCATAACTTCTGAACCGCTGAATCGATTTTGAATATTCTTTTATTAATAGAAAGATTATTACTTCTTGTTTTTATTAAAAATATTTGTTTAAATAATTAATGTACTCAAATTTGCTAAAATGGTCAATATATTTGTTTTTTATGATTTTCAAAAAGTTGGACCACAACGACTATTTATTTTTATATTTTTTAATTAAAATTCAAACATTTTTACATAACATATCAAAAAATCTTAAATGTTCATCGAGCCGTTTTTGAGTTAAATTTTTTGAAAATTTCAAGTTTTTTGCCTATACACACATGGAATGAGCATCATTTTCCATCACTTCAAAATAACTGCGGGAATCATTTGATTGAAGTTATCAAACTTATTCCTAATAAATTCATGATAACCATGTTTACAAATCTAGTTTTATTTGTGAAGTAATGTACCCATCATAATTAGGGGAGGCTGGTTTAACTCAGAACCCATTAAATGTAAGAACTTCAAATCAGCCTCAAATTGTTTAAAAGCAGAGACCAACATTGCTAGGATTTACTCAGCCATGGTTTACGCTATAACTGGAGCCACAATGGTCCGTTAGCGTCCAAAATCTGCATGAGTGCTCATAAGGATTGCAGGGGCACTCATGCCGAATTTGAGTTGTAGCGTAAACCACGACTGAGTAAAGTTAACTCATATTTTGAATTAATCCACATTGAGTGAACCGAACTGAAACCTTACTAAAGAAACGTTTAATACAATGAAGCACGACTGCTCAAATTGCCATGTTTAGATTAATAGTTACAGGAAACCTACTCTTAAACTATATGGTCATGCAGTGGAAAGGAGAACAAAGTTGGATAAAAGCTATTCCTACTTTTGTAATACCTGTTATTGCAGACTTTATCGCTTTATCAAGAAAGAAAACGAGCCAGCAACTCCAAGTGCAGTTAATCTAGAATTTAAAACACAAGAACTCACCGTTTCCGAACCGTGTTTAATATTCAAAGAGCAATATCCTACTTTTTAAATTGTATTTTCAATGTTCTTCAGTAGCCGCCCAAAAAATTGTATTCTGGCTGGTTCAAGTGTAACGCATGCTGTCTGTGTATGCATTTATCATCAGATTGTTAAATTAATGTTAAAAACCCTTAAGGTTAAGAAACTTATTCCTAACCATTTTAAAACGAATCATGAAATACTACAGAGAAATGTTGGTTGAAAACCTGTGATCATTGCCTGGGTACGCAAACACTGGAGAATGACCTGATGAATTTTCTTCAAAATATCGATTCCTTAGAATTTAAACAATGGGAGCAAACAGATCGTTGTCAACTAAATTCAATGCGAATGGATGCAGAAGAGTTTGTGGAAACATTTTTAGAAAAATTAAGCGAATTATCTCCGCATAATTTTATTGCAGAGCAACAAGTTAACTACTTAAAACAACTTAAAACTAATTTGGAAGCAACTGACTGCATTATAATTGCTGACTTCTCTGAAAATTACTCTTTTGTTATTCAGGACGCTATACAAGGTTTTCATTGGGCAAACGCTCAATGCTCAATCCATCCTTTTGCCATATATTATAAGGATGAAGCACAAAATTTAAAGTTTACAAGCTTCATAGCAATCGCAGAATTTACTAAACATAACCATGTTGCCGTTCGGCTGTTTGTAACAAATTGTGTGAATTTCATTAAAAAAAAGCTACCTCACCTGAAAAATATCCATTTTTTTCTAATGAAGGCAGTCAATACAGAAATACTTCGGTCTTAATGCAGAGTGGAACTTTTTTGCCACTAGCCATGGAAAAGGGCCTTGTGACGCTTTAAGAGGCGTTCTAAAGTGAAACGCTTCAAAAGCAAGTTTACAAGGCCATCATATTACAACTGCATACGAACTTTACTCTTGGGCTGTTTCTAAAGTAGATTCCAAAATATATTACTTGTTTTTCTCGGAAAAAGATTACAATGCAATGAAAAAGAAAATAAAGAACTGTTGTACTCCTGTAAAAAAATCTCTGGGACACAATCGTTTCATTACTTTAAGCCACAAAATGAAAATTACATTATCGTGAAACGGTTTTCGTTTTCAGATGAAGAAAAGTGCGTTAAATTGTTAGAATTTTGCTTTGTAATTTTTTTTGGATGAATTATGAAAAATAAAAATAATTAAATAATCAAATTAAATGCTGAGTTTTTATTGAAGGTAATCTGGGAAAACCCTTGCTTGTAGTCTAAAGCTTTGAGATTTGAGCTACAATTCTTCAATATAGCGGAGCCTGGTCTAATCTCGACCCTATGGCCAATTCTGACTTCCCAAAATTCTCTCAGACAGCGCTGGTTGCCTAATTTTTAATAATACCAATGGAAAGCTTTCATTACACAAAGAATTTCAACGTAGAATGCATTGGTCGGAGAAATTGTGTTTTTTGGACTTCAAAATTGACTAAATTTGAGAAAAAATGTTCTACACCCTAAAAAAATTTGTATTCTAGTTTCGGTTCGATTCACTCAAAATGACCCTAATGTGGAATAATTCAAAATATGAGTTAAGTTTACTCAGTCGTGGTTTACGCTACAACTCAAATTCGGCATGAGTGCCTCTACAATCCTTATGAGCACTCATGCTGAATTTGGACGCTAACGGACCATTGTGGCTCCAGTTATAGCGTAAACCATGGCTGAGTAAACCCTAGCAATGTTGGTCTCTGCTTTTAAACAATTTGAGGCTGATTTATAGTTCTTAAATTTAATGGGGTCAGAATTGGACCAGCCTCCCCTATTTTTGGTGGGTACAATACTTCACAAATAAAACTAGTTTTGTAAACATGGTTATCATGAATTTATTAGGAATAAGTTTGATAACTTCAATGAAATGATTCCCGCAGTTATTTTGAAGTGATGGAAAATGATGCTCATTCCATGTGTGTATAGGCAAAAAACTTGAAATTTTCAAAAAATTTAACTCAAAAACGGCTCGATGAACATTTAAGATTTTTTGATATGTTATGTAAAAATGTTTGAATTTTAATTAAAAAATATAAAAATAAATAGTCGTTGTGGTCCAACTTTTTGAAAATCATAAAAAACAAATATATTGACCATTTTAGCAAATTTGAGTACATTAATTATTTTAACAAATATTTTTAATAAAAACAAGAAGTAATAATCTTTCTATTTATAAAAAAATATTTAAAATCGATTTAGCGGTTCAGAAGTTATGATTTTTCAAAAATAAAAAATTTCGAAAAATGTCGATTTTTCTGGTAACCCTATATCGAACATGGTCACCCTAATAAAAAAATAAAAAAATACGGGTCTTATTATTTTCGATGAAAAACATACCAAGCGATTTTGAGCAAAATCGGACAACTTTTTTTTTCAACTCTATTCTTTTCCCGTGGAATCGCTGTATTATTCATGGTTTCATTGTTGAAATGACAGAGACGAGTCATGAACTTAGGAAGTTTTGTTTTGTCTCTAATCTAAAGTTTTGCAAGCAGCTTCATTAATCAAGAGTCTCTTCAAGAATATCTACAGCGTAGAATGTACATCTTCCATTGTACATCTCTATTTTTTAATTTACATTCAGAGTCGATAAAGTAGATTTGCCAGATTTATGAATAAAGTTTTCAGTATCAGGAATTCAGCTCATGGTTTTGACAAGATTTATTCATGATTTCATTGCGGTGGGAAAATATGTCATGATATCATGGCAATATTGTTCATGGTGTATATTGATAACACGAAAACACAACATACCTGTTTTTATTTTCATTCAGAACAACACAATATTTGCCCTGTACACAAAATACTGGATTATTATGAAGCAAGCAATACGGAAGCATCCCAAGGAGGTCAAATCTGAGAAAGACATGAAGATAAAGTGGGCTTCCGTACAGAAGAAGCTGCAGCCAACTGTTGTACAAAAACCTAACAAATGAAGTTAAGCGTAAAGTGCGAGCGTACGACTATGGAATTGAAGTTTGAATAAAATGTATACGCCAAAAGGTTACAAATTGTTAACTCTTTTATTGTCTTAAAGTTTGAAAAGGGTCCCTTAACAAGGTAGTTTTCTACAACGTTTATTATCCGTGATGCAATTTGATGTGGGACACCCTGTACATGGAGATATTGACCAAATACAGTTGCTGTGTGTGTGAGAGAAAGAGAGAGAGAGAGAGAGAGAGAGAGAGAGAGAGAGACCAGAGCACACGATTCACAAATTGTTAATAAGTTTCATTATTTGTAGCGGTGCTTAATCAGCCTAAATGAATAAAATAATTGCCATTTCCAAACCGTTGGATCTACTTTACGCATGTCTCTTTCTATAATAAATCAAAAAATAAATAAATAAAAGCTGAAATGGTAGAATTGAACAGATTCACGAGGACTTTACCCTTAGTCACAATGAATTATTTAAATGGTCTAAATATAGTTAAGGTTTTTAATCGAGTTTAATTCAATATCAGGTGAGTCTGAGAACAATCTCGACTTTGCCAGTAACCAGTGGAAAGTTAGTTTGGCTTCGATTGTGCCAGTTGCCAAAATTTGTTAGTGGTCGAAGGATAAGAAATGACTTGGATAACGGCAATGAAGAGGGTTACGCAATACCCCGGACTGGTAAGGTTCCTGGATGGAATATTAGTATAGGTAGAGGTGCTTAATGTAACTAAATAAAACCGTAATTAACTGTTATGATATTAAAGACAGTTCTGTTGCTGTACTGAACGTAGTTTAATGTATGGTACCGAAAATGTTATAAGTGCATTTTAATTACAAATGTTCTACTGTAATCAATAGAATTAAAAATAAATACAACCGAATTAAAGTTATCAATGCTGTTTTATGGTAATACATTTTTTTCAGTGTTGGAATTAAAGTTTATTGCGTTGCAATTCAAAGGCTCCGCTGCATCCAACGCAACTGATTCGAAGTGAAAATTTGATAAAGATATACCACAAGTTCCTTACATAACATCAAATTAATTTATGGGAAAACAGCACATAAATTCCAAAAGGCGTCAATGCCGTGTTCTGTTTTGGTTAGGGGAGTTGTTGGGCAAAAACGTTTGCTTTAAAAAAAGGACTTTTTTCGAAAGCCAAGACACATAATTGCTAATTATTTAGGCTTACTTGCAAAACAATTCTCCGCCCTTGCGAGCGGCTTTCCGGCAGTTAACCGGAACATTCGCCATGGCGGACGAAAACATGCGTGTATGCATGTTTTTGAGTTCTTTCTTCGTGTTATTTATCAACTTCTCCTCAATCTTCGCGACAAAATTGTTTGAGTAGATCTTACGCTTCAGGTTGGCCCAGAAATCCTCGATAGGCCGCAGCTGGGGGACGTTGGAGAGGTTCGTCGGCTTGGGTACCACATCGATATTCAGCCACTCCATCTTCTCCAATGATCACTTCGAATAGTGGGTCGACGCAAGATCCGGCCAGAACACCGCGTCTTTGCCCTTATGGTATTTCTTGATGAACGAAGCAACTTCCGGCAGGCATTTCGTACTATAAATTTCGCCGTTCACGGCCAGTCCGGAGTGAAAAAAGAGCGGCTTAGAGATTCCCTTTCTCGCTGATTGCCAACCACAGCAGCACCTTCTTGGGGAACTTGGGGTGTGAAATGAACTTCACCTCGGAGCTCACTTCCTTCCTGGGGGAGGTAAAATACGAAGTGTCCTGCCAGTCGTTGCCATTCAGGGTGAGAAAGGTCTCGTCGTTCATCACCACCGCTACGTCGCGATTCGCCGGGAAAATCGAGTTGACCATCTTATTCAGCCGCTGCCGTTGCCCCATTGCCTGCAGCTCCGAAACCAGTGGACGCGACTTCCGCTTCCTGACATGCATGTTCATGTTTGACAGGTACTTTTTCACTGTTTGGCCGGTTGAACCGCCCTCCCGGCCAAGCGCACGCAGCCATGCAGCTACTTTTCCCTCTGTCTTTCTCTTCAGCATCCTTTGGAGCTTCTTTTCACTCAGGGTCGTCGGCCGTCCGGAACAGGGCTTCTTTTCGATGCTCTGATTGTTGTCTAATGTTGTAAAGATGTTGTAGATTCCGGAACGGGCGTATCCGGCGTCTTCAAAGTGCCGCATGTCCGTTTTTGACGCGGAGGGGTGCCGTTCTTTGAACGCGCACAATTCTGAACGGAGCTCCTTCACTGTTTTTGCCATCACGGTTAGAGTTCGACTGATAGAGCTGTCAAATTTTGTCTGCTGACTCATGGGTAACTATGATTGATAGCTGCATGGGTAGTCTTGTCAGCGTGGGTGAAGGTAAACCCGTGAAAAATCGGCAATTTGGCATTAGAGTAGAAGCAACCTCAGACAGATAATCATGTCCATGATTATGCTAAAAAAAATTGCTCTTTTCGGTGCTGGTTGATGCAAACCCTTTGTTGTCCCAATCGAAGATTTCTGTCATGACGATACAACTTTTATCGAAAATGGCAAGGACTGATGCACTTAAGAAAATTCTTTCGCACACGGTTCGTCGGTATGTTTCCGTTTCGGCAACGATCGCATTGACAAACAAGCAACAACAGCAAAAATTGAAAAATACGCTTCAGAGATAAACTGTACAAAATTTGGAATATTGTTTCTGGTTTGAATAAGTCACGCACGTTTGAATGTGTTGCAAAAATTCTCGCCTCGCCCATCTTCACCATAGATCGGGGTTTTTTCTGCTCAGTTTGCTAACGTTTATTTAAATAAGAGACAGAAACATGGCCTACTCAGGCGTGTTCGAAAATAAATTTTAACAGAAATCCAAACATATCTCTTTTTCAACATTAATTTTTCTCAAGTATGCTCTTTTATATTTTTGCAATAATACATTTAAATTTTACACTCACGCCCACAATTTCGGAACTTTGACTTGACTCCTTCCATCAAGGTTTGGACAACTTCTCTCCTCTAATTTTGTAAGCTTTTATCCAAATCTGCTTGAAGTTTTAAACTGATTTTGACTCTACTCCTATTTTTCGTCAATCAGCCTATTGCCCAAAATTTCTCGGTCGGTTGGAGCTCTGGACAGTTTGGAGGATTAATCTCACGAGGTATCACAATGACATTGAGGGTTATTCCGAGCGTCGAAGTGACGCTTGTCACTTGGTGAAGTGAGAAAAGTTACCTGCAGTGATTTACACAGAAGAGTCACGTCACTACAAGTGACTTTTCTAACTTCACCAAGTGACAAGCGTCATTTCGACTCTCGGAATAACCCTCACAATTTTCCTCGTAACTTTTCTTCGACACTGTTGAGTAGTGGCAAGATACCAAATCGGGCCAAAACAGAGTGTTGTGAGAATGCTGCTTTCGAAGTGGCAAAAGGTGTTTTTGAACGCACTGTTTGATGTAGATTTCACTGATAATGTTCCCGGTTGTGATAAATGGTTAGCTGATTTTACCGTCCTTACAGATGGCTTGCCAAACTACTTATTTATTTCGCAATTTTTTTTACCTTCTGTTCTTTAAACTTAGACTGTAAGCTTCCTCTGTCCTTTGTAGTGTAGAATGTATTGCCAGGGATTTGTGAAAATAGCCTTCACGTATGTTTCATCGTTCCTATAGATGCAACCTATATGTTTGGTTAACAACGAATCATATAGCTTTCGGTTTCAAGAGCCTGTTTGTGCTTACCATCTATGATTAGTCCTCTGAGTTCTGTATTCCCCTTTCCGACAAGTTTGTTGTAATTGTTCCAAAAGACATCGGATGGAGATCTAGGATTGAAGATACTGCAAAAGGTATCCCACGATTGTTTCTTCGCCAGGTTTATAGTTTTCCTTACTGCACTTCGTGCTTGCTGAAATACCTTTTGTGCGTCATCTTTTTTGGGTCAGTTTCATGAGTCCGTTTCAGTTTTCTTAGTGCCTTTCGTCGTGTTTTGACTGCAAGCTTTACTTCATCTGATCACTATAGCTCTGCTTTCTAGCACGGCCTGTCCGATGTTTGTGATGATGATGTCAGTAATCTCATCAATTAAAGGATCTTTGTACGGTTCGCTATCCAGACGATATTTAATGTTTTTTTTCTCTCAAACTGTGGCCAGTTGGCATTCTTGCAGAGCCACCGTTTCTGAAGTTTACTGTTGTTTTAGCATTCCGCACTAAAGACGCGGATTGGAAAATTGTCACTTCTATGAGTATCGGTCGATATCGTGCAATACAATTTTTTTTGCGAGATTCTTGGAAACTATTGTTAGCATCTATGCAAGATGTGCTCCCGTGAGAGGAGCTAATGAACGTGGGTTCTCCGTTGTATAGCACTACGAGATCATAATCAACGTACCAACTGAGCAGTAGTATACCTCTGCTTGTCGACTTGAAACTGCTCCAAGCTTCGTTGGTACTCGCCCCAGCGTTGAAATCGCCACCGATGATAAAAGGAGATTCGAAGTTGCCGGTAATGTATTCCTAGAATTCCTTTGATCTCTGCATCCAAGCTATTTCACTGTAATTAGATTGACACCACGGTAATGTTATGTGGCTTATGCAGTCGTGCAGTGCAGACAGGAATTGCGGTATTCATTGTGATGGAGCTATGGGGAACTTCGTTTGAGATTCCAAGCCCAGCTGCTCCTGCATCTTGACTATAATGTCGATTAGCGAGATTTCATGTGTATTACTTTCGGAAGACGTTGCTAGCATTTTATGACATCATTTCTTGCAGACCAATTGCTATAGGAGGGTTCTTAGCCAACTATTTTTAAGAAGCATCAGCAACCGAGACATCCGAGAATATACCGGACATCGAGAACGACGCGAGCCTTTCAGAAACTGGAGAAGATGTCGTATAGAACCTGCCAGAGCTTTTACGGGCAATCTACGTGGCCAAAAGGTTCTCAACTCGACAACGTTGGTTACCCTATGGTTTGCCAAAAAGCAATGCTGCGAAGCTTTAATCAGGTCTGGACGGTGGGCAAGTTTTGTTCTCGCTGGAGAGAAGAAATAATTGTCCCAATTTCAAAACCCTGCGCCCAACCAAGTTCGGCGGAGAATTATCGAGCAATCCCCCTTCTAAGTTGCATCGCAAAGATATACGAACGTATGGTCAATCATCACCTTTATTGAAACAAACAAAATTCTACATCCGGGGTAGCATGCATTCCGGGCTGCCCGGAAGGATCGACGGTTCCAGGTATGCTATGACGGATCTTATTCATTCCAGAAAACACAAGACAACGGTGTTCCTCAAGGATCACTACGTGCCGGAACGTTTGGATCCTGGTGTACGCGGATGACATTGTCCTAGTGGCCGCATCGCAACAACTTTCAACAGTTCGCCGACAACTCTCGACCGCAGACTTTACGCTTTTTCAAGCCCTTTTACATCTCAGCGAAGGTTTTTTCTGGGCTTTGAGTGACCTCGTCTGAATGACAGTTGATAAAGCTACATGCACTGTTTTGGCCACATCTCTACCTCCATGTTGGGCTTCTTTTTGTATGCTTCCACCATTTGCTTCTCATCTTGTTTGTAGCGATTCCTCTTTTCGACTGCTTGGTTGGCTTCTTCTGAACCGTTTTTGTCTGTAGAAACTTGCTGATGACATTCGATACCTATTGTTGCGTCACCCCGACCGAAATCGCGATTGTTTTTTGTGAATGATTATATTTTTCTTACCACTTGTCCATAATAAAATTTCGTAGCTCCTGTTGTCGAGACGCCATTTTCAAATCATCGATTTGAAAGTAAACAATACGCACGTTGACGCGAAGGTGCAACGATCCACTGACAGTTAAACAACACACTGAGAGAAATTCTTGCGTTGTTAAATATTTTAAGAAAAATTGAAAGGGTCATTGAATATTTTTATAGATATGATCTAACGGATAAGAACATTTGTGCTAGCATCTGGAGAAACTTAAAAATTTTCCTTAATTGATGTTTCTCTAAATCTCGGCATGCGAAACTTTTGTTTTATTAAGTATTATAAGTTTTATCACTGTTTCTAACGAAACGGAATAAATAACTAACAAAAAAAAACAAATGCTTATCTCTTCTAACAAAACAAAAGAACTCTCAGCTACTATCTAGCATCCAGCAACACAAATAAATCATCAATGCCCACACTTTTCGGGATTCCCACCTATAGAAGCCGTTTCCAAATTACGGACGACTAGAAATTGACCACAGTTGCCAAGTGGCATAAAATACATATTCTATTTGTGATCAGCCGCTGCTAGCGAGACTCCCCGTTTGTCTACATAATTCCATCCTTCCAAAACAACAAGTAACACCGCGCCAGGTTCGAGAATTTTCGATTTGACCCGCACACATTATCAGACAACAATCACGCCACACGATCCATGCAACGGCGTACATGGCTATATTTACGTCCATCGACCTACATTGAAACGTCATAGTTTGTTGTTCAGTCCATCATCAGTCTCTCTCGCCTGACATCCAGTCCACCCTAAATCGTCAGTGATTTGATGGTAATTACTTGGTATTCCGTTTATGTTTCATGCATAAGTATTTCATAACAACCGAGGAATATCAGTTTCATCCCCTTGATTCGCCGGTTGACTATTGTTCACAACAAAAACATGATTCGGACCGATCGGTAAAGGTGTTGAAGCGAAAATAATGCGCAAAGTCATGGTTTAGTTTTAATCTTCCATCAAAGTTCACTGCGGTTTGAGATTTCATTATTCCGAATGAATCGTGTTTGTGCTAATCGCTATCTGGGTTGATACGAGTAGAATTTGCTGATGAAATTGTGCAGCAACAAGCTTTCAAGGAAGAGGAAAACGTCGTGTTCTCACGCTTGAAATAAGATGCTCATGAATAATTAGAATACCATTTAGTGTTGTGAAGAAGAAGACTAAATTCATTAGTAAAGTTTATAGTTTCGGAAATTATTGACTTCAAGCACGCCTGGGTGAAACATGAGTTCCTTCTCTGTTATTGATTTCCACATACCTGAATCTCGAACGCACAATTCCAGCGTCAATTTCGACGAACACGCAATTAAAAGTAGATTCCCCCCAGTAAAATGAAAACCAAACCAGCAGGTGAGCACATGATTAAAACCTAAAATGACATCGCAAGCGTAATAGGGGCAAACCATGGAAACGCTGGTAATGAAATTATACCGTTTCTGGAATCATCCGATCCAACAGTCTTAAAAAAGCCAATGGACAATTGAAAATTTAGACAATTAATTCATCTTATAAAGCTATGCTCAAGGATTAATACTAATGTTGATGCTGCAATTCAAAACATTCTACCCGATTGTTTCGCAAGTATCAGTTTTCCAGATTGGAAAAGAATCATCTCGCAAGGCATGGAGGAAAATTCCGATGCGAAAGTTTGCAAAAATAAAAGGCTATTAGTGAAAACCCCATAAAGCTTCGGAAGAGTTCACTGTCTCACACGACAATGTCAGGCAGCGCGCCAAGAGTCAAAGGCTAGATTGTCAAAGGGTACAAATATATTGGAATCAATTACGGATCGATGAATCTAATAGCAAAGCGAAAAAAAAAGACGAAAAGACTCTATTATTGAACCCGGAGCTTGGCTTGGTACTTCCTTGTACATTTTCAACGACAGTCAACTAACTACCGAGAACTATCCTAGACGAACGAAAGACTACAAACAAAGAGAACCGCGAGAGGAATGTGAAACTCTGAAAAGGATCCTCGTCGGCATATTGGTTGTTGATGGTGCATTTCATCCACGAGAAGCTTCTCCTAGCTTTTGTCATATACACCTACACATTTTTTTTTTTTCAGTCGAGAGAGATGCATCAGGGAATCCGAGCTGTGTGCTGCGATTATTGATTGACGGGTTGATGGATGCCAGGACAGATAAACGGATGAATTATTTGCATTTTTTTTTTCAACGTTTTCTTACTGGCAAGCAAGGAAAAATGTGTCATTGTCTAGTGGGGTTGGCAACAGATAAACTCTGTTGACTGGCAAATTTTCTCTTGCAGACTTGATTTGCAATCTGTTTTTCCACTGAAATTGAACTTAAATGTTTCACCAGTGACGATAGCTGTAACAATATGAAGGAGTATATTTCGTAACGATCGATAAGCAAAGGAACTGCAATTTGAAGGTGCACTCTACCCGAGCAGAAACGAATAACTTGGTAACTGGCCTTGGTATTTAAGAACCCAGATTAAGAGGTAAAATACCTTATCAAAATACCTAAGAATCGCAATCAAAATATCTCTCGAATAACAAGACTTGTTAGTTTGGATACCTGGGAATACCTGAGAGGTACTATTTTGGTATTATCTTACCTTAATTTGGAATTTGCACATTGTGGGAACAATTTTATGATATTATCCTCAGGTATTTTACCTCTTAATCTGAGCTCTAAAACACCAAGGCCAGTTATCAAGTAATTCTGTCCTGCACGGGTGGTAGGCTACCTCAGTACTTTTCCCTTCTGTAGGTAAATCTTGTCACCTTGCTGAAGATGGAAGTGCTTAATCTAATGCTGTAGGTCAGTATCTGATCAGTAGTAAGAGCATTACCTTCTGCGCTTTTATTACAATGCCACGTCATAGTACGTTGACATAAAGGCACTGATCAGGTGTGATACTAGTGGCTTTGCTGTAATTGACTATTTATTAGACAAAGTTTATAACAAAATAAAATAAATCATTATATGATCTAAGCGAAACGACTAAATACAATGCTAGTCATAAAATTTGTAAAGCGACATCTATGGAGCAGTAGAAATATCCACATTTCTACGCCATTTTAATATTTCATCTTTCATAAGAAAGTGCTCAACAGGGATGCAAAATGGTGAATCGACAACTGTGATGGAGCGTGCGTCCCCTCAACATAGCTCTGGTCCTCACAAGTTCCTACCTCATGCTTCCACGGGTCAAGAGATGACTAAGACCGCCAGCTAAGGGTTGCGTACTTAGCTGGTAGTGCAGCCTGAGCACTGTAGTCCTTCTGACTTCAGCTAGATTGTTTACTGTTTACTGTTTACCAAGGAGGTGCGGCTCAAACAGCGTCTGTCCTGGCATCCAGCAGTTGAGTAAGAAACGCTGTATCGCGTCAACTATACAATAGGGGGCAGTCGCACCAAGGCAATGCACATTGGTCCGAAAAGGGCGATTTTCAGGAATAAAATAAAAAGTGCACTTAGATGACGTGTAATCAAATTGATGTCTTCAAAGAGATTTTTGGTAAGATTAAGGCGCATCTGAAAAAGGGGTCGTCCATAAACTGCGTTCGTCGGGGCACGATTTATTTTTTTAACTTTTTTGTGTGACGTTCTAGGCTTTCAAAACATTCTATAAAATTGTAGAACTCACAATTTCCATAAACTTTGCAAAATACACCAACTTGCTATCTTCTATTTTTATACAGATATGAAGCATTTTATATGGGTACCCCTTTCAAATCGTTTTTTTAGCTCTAACTTTTTTCTTTGATTTTTCCTTGGTCTACTATGTTCAAAAAAGTTGTTTCTTTTACTTAAACACACAACTTTTAAGAAGACAGCGTTACGCTATCTTATAGAACTGAAATGATACAAGCGTTTTGTTGTTCAAAATATGCCATTTTCCAAGGGTTATAGGTTATAGGGTTATAAAGTTCCGTGACATGATGGTAAATATTTTACTAAACATTTTAATGTTTTAATATATGGGGGGTAATTGATTATTACTAGGTGGGCATGAATCAAAGAAGTGTGGTTTTTGGTGAAAATACAGTCTTCAATGAGCTTTTCAATTTTAATTTCTTATTTTTCCGCGGCATTCTATGGTGTATTTCGGACCAATGTGCAGTGTTGGCGCCCTGAAAGCTTCCATTACCTAGGCATGGAACTCGATGACTGACTAATACATTGAGTAGCTATGCAAAATTCATTTTTTATGGGAGATACTGTACATTTGGCTGGTTTTGTCATTTTTCTTATGCTCCGAACATCTAAATGGACTGTATCAACGCTGGCGCTTTCACATATCGTTTCCGGCTACTTCCAGTTTTTTTTTATACTGTTGAGAGTCCCATTGATGTCTTGACTCGAAATAAAGCAGCTCTGGAACAGTTTCCAGGAGTCATGATATTCAAAACTGACTTCTGGGAGTGAATTAATCTAAGGATTTCATTATTTTGGCCCATTTTCACAAAATCTTCCTTAATCCCTACCACGAAAAATGTAAGTATTCTTTAAACGGTATATAATTTCAGATCATCCATGGAATTCCCAATTATTGTATAGTATTTTTTAATTGTTTTCTTCGCTCATGGCTATGATAATGCAAGTCCGTCTACAATTACAGCAGGATCAGCAGACATGCAGACATTACAAATATAATTGTTATTATCATTTTATATTAAAACATCCCTCCAAAATATTCTTTATGCTATTTTCAGCTTTGCATTTGCATTGTTGTAAGTTTTGGCCCACCTAACTTACGTTATGTATTTGAAAAGAAAGGATGGTTCTTCACGTTTTTTTAGAGAGGATTATATACGACAAATTCTACCAAAAAAATCTCTATCCAAAATAATTAATTCAAAAACTACCGTTATTTATGATCTTAGATTTTCTATTTTACAGACATAAAGAACCATTTATGGGCCCAGTAGGAAACAAGAATTATCGATAACCCTAGTAGCACACTTCAAGCTGAACATTGCATTAGGTCCTATGTAACATTGAGAGATTCTCTTCGTCGACTTTCTCTTTGGTTAATAGTTTGTCTATTAAACGATTTGCTGATGTTTTCGACGTACTGGATCCTTAATCACACTTTATACTACCGTACTGTGTGTCGAAAATACTAGAACATGTTTTTACATAGCCGTAGGAACGCAAAGAGAAAGTCGACAAAGAGAGTCTCCCAATGTTACTTAGGACCTAATGCATTGTTTAGCTTGACTTGTTGCTATTCGGTTGAGATAACATAATTATGACATGCTAAGACATAATCAAGTTACTACAACTAATTATGATCGTAAGGAGTGTATCGAAAATAAGCTATCCACAAACTTTCTTTCAAATTATGTTGAAAACCGATATTTTATTCATACAAAAAATTGATCCTTTATTGTACGAGGATAAACTGGAACATAATGAAGACCGGATGAAATTTAAGTTATTCCTTCACGAATTATCGAACTTTGGATCGAATGCTCTTCATCAAGTTCCGGACAAGTGTTGCATCGCATTTTTTGGACGCTTGAGCCCAAATTTTTTTGAACTCCTGCATGTTCCCAGCTGCCTTACCAGTCTTCTTGAAGACCCTCTTCACAATTGCCCAGTAACGTTCGATGGGTCGAATTTGAGGGCATTTTGGTGGATTGATATTTTTCTCAACGAAATGTATACCCTTTTCCGCAAGCCAATTGAGAGTGCTTTTGGCATAGTGAGCCGACGCTAAATCCGGCCAAAACAGTGGAGGTGTACTTGTTTATATAAAGGCAACAATCTCTTCTGGAAGACACTCAGATCGATAGATTTCCGCATTTATAGTTCCGGTAGTAGTAA
>JASCZW010009146.1:0-44730 GCA_034211315.2 Aedes japonicus
AATCAAAACTCATTAGTAGTTCTTCATTTCCTGAAAATTTCAAAAGAAAACTCGATAATTATGCCCAATTTTGATGAGTATAATGTGTGCGCCAGTTTTTACTCGAATACCACCCTTTGAAAAGTTGGGCGAATTACAACAAACTCGGGCTTCACAAATGAAATAGAGCGGATCCTTACCGAATCAGTAAATGACAAAACTTTTATTTTTTTATGAGTTGTCGAAACAGTCCAAACGTGGTTTGGAATAGCTGTCTTGAATGATTTTGGTATGAGGAATGCGTCGTTGGACATGGACGAGTAACTTTTTGTGAAGGGCTTATGTGTTCTTAACACATCGGTTTTAGGAAAACGGTATCTCGGAGATCGTCTCGTTTGGGAGGCAAACTGGCTAAAAAAGTTAGGGGAAAATAAATATACAGTATCAGACTCAAATTCCCGAGTATGTTTTAAAAAAGAAGCATATTTTGGGGTTCTTGAAAGTGTAATGGAAAACAGGTCTGCATAGGTTTGAGGTGTGACAGAATGCAGAATGTTCTATTGTATCTCTGTTTCCACTGGCATACGGCTCACAGAACAATTATTCGACGGTTACTATCTAAAACTAGGTGTTTAGCTCTAATTATGATTTTTTTTTTTTTTGTCAAATTTCGATGGCAAAATCTGGACAAAAACTATTCTTACCATTGGTAAGAACAACATCAACAGCACTCAATAGAGAGGTTGTCAAGTATTAGCAGTGAAAGTTCTGTCCTGTTCGTTCACTGTTGATTTAATGCCGCAGAACTACAAATTTTCTTAAGAAGTTGGACGAGAAATCCTCCAATAAAATTAATCATGTTGAAGAAATCTGCTTTAACTTTCAAATTATTAATCCAGTCGTGTGAGTGCTCAAGTAAACGTTTTTGAAGCAGTATCCATGTTTGTTGAGATACATTTCGGTTTGAATTTGAAGATTTCATCAATATTTTGTCATTGAAAAATACTTCTGATCAATACAAATCAATTTTATGAAAAACCTTCCTAAAGTTGCTCAGAAACCTTTTTAACAACTTTTTTGTCTATGGTTTTCTTACCTGTATAGACAATGGTTTTTTGGTCCAAATTTTTTCCATTGGAACTTTGATATAGGCATAAAAATATAGCAGTACTTTGATCTTTAGCTTTCAATTTTTAGTTTTTAAAGGATTTTTCATGCAAATGTTTTTTTATCTTGTGTTTATTTTTTCTTCATGAACAGCCTGAATTCCCTACCATTTTTTGTCACTGACTTTTTTTTTCTCTAGCAACGACCGGATTTGCGAGTCACTGGTTTCCTTCACCAGCTGCATCAAAAACACATAAAGCCCTCTTTCAAAAAAATACTCTTGAGTCTAAACGCGATATCCTTATTTCTAAAATACATGTATTCTGTTATACTGAACATAGTTTGCGGAATTCGTCAAATCCAAGCGTGCTCGTGTCAAATTTTGCCACCGGACGGCGAGCCGCGCCGGGATGCCGGTGCTGGTGGTGTAGCGGTAAGCGTGGCTGCTACTGGCACCCCAGTGGGCCTGGGTTCAATCCCGGTCGACGTCAGTGCGCTTTTCTGAGGCGAAAAAAGCCGCCGGATCCCGGAACTCACAGTCGCAGGTCGCCAGGTAGGGCTTCAGGTGGTGGAGCCATCTCCCTGGCGTCGGTGATTGCTCACCATGCGAGGAAGCAGGGCCGACGGAGAAGCGAGCGAATAAGCTGCACCCGGAACTGCTCTATGGAGAAAAGCAAACTCGTTCACTGTCGTCAGTTATCTTTTTCCTGAATCCCTCTGGACCAAATCTTTCTGTCGGGAACGGCTGGCGTACTACACCTGTGCGCCAGCAAGTGCTAGAGATACTTAATGTTGCCTGCCGAGCAGCTGACTCGATCGATGGGCGTTACGATAGCGCGGCCAGTGATATGACATAAGCAGACATGCATGATAACCCTGTACGTACAAAGCATAAACGTTTATTCAAAAGTGATCTTCCGCAAAGCGATGTTTTTTTTACATTCCGCAATCGAACGCTGAAGAGCTTCGGTTCAGTTTTTTTCGAACTCCGCACCACCTTTTTTGCTCTGTTTTGTCAGCCCGCCATCAACCAACGCGGTGACGGAAACGAGTGCACCGATTGAACCACCGATATCCAGCCGAGCGTTCCTTCAGGGAAGCAGACATTCCCGGCCGAGTCCGAGCGGATGACCCGTCCAGCGAGTACCGCTCGTCAAACTGCCCGAGGGAAAGAGTGTAACCCACAGAGCATCATCGCAGCAGAGAAGGTCATCGCTCCATCCACGTGCCGGTCAGCAAGCGGTGCTTTGTCTGCGAGCAACAGCAGAAGGGATGCCACGACCAGCGCTGCCAGGCGCAAGCAGATAGCACATTGACGTAGATGGTTCCCTCATCTGTTAGTGGCAGTCTTTGTAGCATCTCTCTCCGCAGAGTGAATCATTCCTGCATAGGGCGGTTCAAAAAATACTCGCTTTGTAGGGTGGTTCAAAAAAATCATCCGCATATAGAGGAGTGGCAACATGAAAGTGATACAACTCATATTTTAATGAGACTCCTCGCTACGTATGTACTTACCATTATCAGTAGACCCCTTGTGTACGATTTGAAACAGTGACTTGTTGTCAGTTCATTCGTAAACAACAAACTGAATTAGTGCTCTTTAGTTGATGAAAATAGAAATGGGATTCAAGCGTAGAGAGCAAATTCGGATCTTGCATCTTGACGGATTGAACTGGTGGAGATCTGGGAGGACTGGCTGTCGCTACAAGCGTAGTTGATGACAGACGGTTTGTTTAGCGTGGACCATAAAACGTTTCAAAGATACTGGTACTGTTGTCCTTAAGAAGAAACCCGGTAAAAAGCGCATTCGTACGGACGCCCTCAGCGATCTAGGCAGTTGGATGAGCGAATTCGAAGGAACCCGGCTCGGTCGGCGAGAAAAAATGGCGCGTGAAATGAAAAATGAGTCACACATCAATGCACGAAATATATTGAAGGCGACCTTGGATATGGAGCTTTTCAAAAACAGAGGATCCGCCGGATTGACGCAAGAATATTGAAAGACAGAGTCAGCCAGATCAACGTGCGTCGCTTTTATGACGCACGCTGGTCATTACAATAATTTTTTCCAGATGAAAAATTGCTTACTCTGGAAATGTCCCTGAACAAACAAAAACGATCGTGTATATGGGAACAACTCTTCGCGAGCGTCACCGGCTGACAAACGAGGGGTTGAACGATAATCAAAAATGCCTCTGCGGTGATGGTTTGGGGTGCAATATCGTCAAAGGCAAATTACACGCTGCATGTTCATAGACAGGGGGTGAAAATGTACAAAAGAGTAACTATTTCAATGCACGTCATCAAGGACCACTCTACTTCCTATGCTAAGAAACTTTTCGGTGCGGGAAAGTTTTTGCTCTCCAGCAAGATTCAGCTCCAGCGCATAAGGCCGTAGTTAAGTTCGCGCATTGGCGTAAGAAATTTACCATGTTTTCGTCAGCTGCTCAGAATGGCCTGCATCGTCTCCTGATTTGAACCTGCTGGACTTCAGCATCCGGGGCTACATGCTCGGCAAACTGGGCAGCATGAAGTACATGCGTTTGGACTCACTCAAAAAACGCTTGGTTGAGATTTGTGATCAAACGCCGGTAGGTGGTGCGTGCGGCTTGCAAAAACTTTGAGAAGCGTTCTCCGTACCGTGATTAAATACAAAGGTGAAAGGTTTGAACTTCACTAAGCACAATAAAAGTTTAACATTTTGTCTTGTTATTAAAGTGAAATGAATGAGAAATACAATTCTGTTTAAGTTTTATAATATCAATTTCCGGAGTGTATCATTTCTACGTTGCCACCCTGTATATATTTTTTTTTACTTTTTTCCTTGCGTACTGTTTTTTCATGGACGATTCTACGGGGGCGTCTCTGCCTCCCAAAGATGTTTTTAGGGCGCGCTGTTACCAGCCTGTCTTCTGCTTCTCCTGGGCTGATCTACTTCTCGGCAGAAAGCGAAAGCCTCAGACCTTTAGGCATACAAAGAAATTTGACGCGTCGTTGTCCGTGGACCGAACGTCTCTGTTTCAGGTCAACCTGAAACAAACTGCGTGTTACTGCACGTACATACTCGTGCAAATGATATTGCTGGTGACGTAGGTATACAATGCCGAGTACTACGTCTGCATCCCATCTCGAGATGTGGAGATAGATAGGCAGTGGCTTCTGCAAGCGAGCCTGACGTGCGAAGACGTTGGCGTGGGAAGGTATGGGGCGACTTCCTAATTGCTCGTCTCGTCTACCATTGAAACGGTAGAATGTGTGTCGTCTTGCATGCATCATCAATGGTAGATGGAAGAAAGACGTATTCACCGTCGGACTCCGTTTCGGGTTACCTTCGCCGGATCAATTCTCCCAAAGTTTGTTGAAATCGATAATGTTTTTTTCCCAGTGCGCCTTTTTGTAACGGAAGGGTATTTAATTGCACCAAGTGCAAAACAGGTTGGGTCATACGGCCATCTTTTTGCGACAACAAGCCCCGTTGTGGCAAATGCGGCCAAAAGGCATCTAGAGGATGCTTGCCAACAGGGAAGCAAGCAGAGCGTGCTTTACTGTGGCGAAAGAGTTGGCCTGTCCATGATTTTGCAGAATTTGCCCTTGAGAAGGTTAGAAGGCGCACTGGTAATGTGGAGAGACGTTTCTGGTTCAGAACGCGTCCAAGCAGACGCATGCAAGAAATGTTAAAGTCGCAAAACGGAGCGTCTGCATCGCCTGCATCAGCCCCAGAACATGAAAAATCCTTTATAATTTTGTCTTCCTTGATGAACTGGATTCTACTGGCTTGAAGCCAATGGAGGAGTGGATTTCCGGAGGTACACGCCCCTGGTAAAAGGAAGCTCTAGTAGTTCCTCAGATTGTGCGCCGGAAATGCAAATAAAAGCCACTCTCAAAAGCTTGCAAAAAAATGCGATGGCAAGGGGTCCGAGCTGAAAAACCGAATAAACCGGTAATAGCTGATGCAATCGTTCCTAGCTGTAGCCAGTGCCGCCCCGCCAGCTGCCTAATAACAGTAACCGCAAGAGGTTGCCAAAAACGCTAATAACAAGTACTACGTCTGCTCGCAATTCAAGAATATTCCGTCCAAGCGAGGTAAGAGTTAATTTTAGGGACATTGTGGATAACATTTTAAATGCTCTTGGTCTTTCGGATGCTTCACCGCTCTCCGAGGACTTATTGACCTGCTTATTCCTATAGTTGGAAACTACTTCAAGCAATTGACTGTATCATGGCCCTCATTGGTGAATTCATATCTTTCGATGAATAATTTGTCGAGCGAGGTTCAAGATATGATCACCGGTATTACAGTGGAACAGTCGTAGTCTAATACCTAAATTAGACTCGTTCAAGTATTTGATTCGCAATTCTGATTGTGATATATTTGCGTCTCTGTGAAACATGGCTTTCTTCTGAAGATGAATTAAACTTCCATGATTTTAACATTATTCGCCTGGACCGAGATGATTCATATGGTGGCGTCCTTTTGGGGGATCAAAAAATGCTACTCCTTCTATCAAATCTTACTCCCAATAATCTCAGGCATTGAAATCGTCGCTTGCCAAAGTATTTGTAAAGAATAAAGATCTTTGCATTAGCTTTCTGTCTATGTCCCTCCGAGGACATCAATAAACCGTTGACCAACTCTGGAGTTCAATTACATTACTTCCATCTCCAGTTCTTATTCTGGGTGATCTGAACTCCCCATCGGTACTGCTTTGGGGCGAACACATACGATGACAATGGAGCGGGGATTTTTTATGCATTTCATGCGACGATTTCAACTTGACTATCATCTTGAACGCTGGGGGAAGCAGACACGTAATAGCAAAACCTCCTCCCAGGGAGAGTCGACGGGACAGCAGTCTTTGTGGTCCTCAATTCGTTCTCATCATTAGATTGTCTGTGGAAGGTAAATCAATGATCCTCGCTGGCAGTGACCACTCACCGATTCATTATCAGTCAATCACAAATAGTTTTCAAAAAACAGACCGAAGTCGATACCGGCGTTGCTTATGACCATCACGAAGCACATTGATTGGCAACGATTTATACGGCGGTAACCCTTGTAGTGATTGACTCTGCTCGATCCTCTTCCACCATCAGAAGAGTATCGTTTTCGCTCCGACACCGATGCACAAAGGTGCATTAAGAGAATCTCCAGAAACGACGTGTTCCAAGTGCATCCCTCAGCAGAAGACCCGCCACCCTATGGATGGGATGACGAATGTTCGCACTAAGTTGTATCTTGAGAAATCCGATGCAGTCCAAAGATTATCGTGAGACATGAAACATGTGAGCTTTTTGCAAAGCACCTAAAGCTTGAAAAAAAGCTAAAACTTTTACCTAAAAGCAAAGAAACGCAATTATTGGCAGTTCAGTCATAAGTGAGGAATCTATCTAGAGAAACCTCGATGACAACGCTTTGGAGAAAAGGCCTTTCCGTTACATGCGAAACCGCCTCGTCCTCCAATGAGAGTGAAGAATACTCCATGCAGTGGATATTCGACTTCAAGCTAAAGGTGATTGTCCAGACTCTGTTCCAACAAAACCGGAACTTACGGGGATTCCACCCGAAGTAACGGTTTTCTGGACAGCACCATTCCACAATGTTGGAATTTTCTTCAATGGCTCTTCTTTCCATCCAATAATTCTCGCCCGGGAAGCGATATGATCAAACTCAGCCTTCTGAAAAAATCTCCCGATGATCGCTAAAAGACGATTACTTAACCTGTATAACACTCTCTTGGAATTAAACATAGTTCCACCCGAATGGAGACAGGTGTTAAAAGGAAGAGCTGGCCTCAAAAAGCCTGGGAAACCAGCGTCCGATTACGATTCCTACCGTCCGATCTCTATGCTGTCATGTTTAAGGAAATTGTTAGAAAAATGATGCCCATCAAGACTCGACACCGTTGGGTTGAATCAAACAACCTGCCATCAAATACGCAATTTGGTTTCGAAGAGCAAAGAGAACAAAGCGATTGTTTAGCGTTGCTTTCATCTGATGTACAACTGGCCTTTTGCGCACGAGAAGCAACCGTGTCAGTGCTTCTGGACATTGAGGGCGCATTTGATTCAGTTTCCATAGATTTACCGGGCAGAGTAGTCTGCACAGCAGTGGCTTACCAGGAATCTGTGGGTTATTTTTATTGCACCACTTCTGTCTGTTGTTCAAATGACCTTCAATCTAGGCCTGCCTGACAACTTCCAGAATTGCTTGCATGGGCCACCTAAGGCTCATGTTTAAGTCCCTTACTTTATACATCTTTATGTTAAAGATATTGATAACTGCTTGGAAAATAGATGCACGCTAAGACAACTTGCGCAGACGACGGCCGTGATCTCCTTACGATAGGTCCGCGTGCTGAAGTTCTGGCAAAGACCATTGCTATAACATTCCTCAAATAATCTGTCCATCTGGGCCGTGAAATTTGGGGATCGAGTTTCTCACCGCAAAAAACCGAATTGGTAGTGTTTGCTAGTAAGCGGTTCCCAGCCCAACCGCGTCTCAAGCGTTGGGAAGATGACAGTGCAGACCATCTTGACCTTCAAATACCTTGGTTAAATGCGTTTGGTTCAAAATGCACTTGGGGCACTCACATTGCGTATTTAAAACAGAAATGTCAAGTTCATGGTCGAATTTTCTAAGATCAATTTCCGGAACTGTTGCAGGGTGCTCACCCGGAAGACCTCATTAAAGCTCTACAAAACAACTATTCTCTCAGGTTCTCGAAAACATGGCTCTTTTTGACACTCTTCAGCGAGAAACAGCCACCTCATTAAATTGGAACGCGTTCAATATCAGTCGATTACGTAGCTGCCCTTGGCTGCGTGCATTCAACGCGCTGGACATGAACCTGGAGGTTCTGGCAAGGAGTAAAACCTTACGGGAGCCGTGCTCTGGGGCTCTCATCTCAGAATACTTGACCAAGCGTGGAACTTCAGCAGCAACCCTGTGACTGAAAACTTAAAATGCTCGAGTTCAGGCACCCGGTCTCAGATTCTATAGCTTGCATCTGTACCAGCTAGCATGTCATCCGTTACTGGCGTATCTTCCATGCTGCAGTTCTCCTAGTGTACGCTTCCCTTATCACAGTTCACTCCATTGATTATGATCTCTCCATGGAAACAGGGCCATCTGGGCAGGAGTCTCCAGAATTCAACTTCGGCCTACGAGAACTCCCGCATACTTTTACTGAAAAGTACCGACATGCTACCAATTGCGTCGAGTAGATCGCCACTGATGGGTCGCGCATTGAATGGATCCACCGGCCCAGTTGAACAATAATGCCCACTCGTCAAATTTTTGTACAACATCGAATATCGGCTCCGTAAAAGTGTTACACACGCCTGAGCCAATAACAAATAAACGAACTGATTAAAAAAAAAAAAGTGATATTTTGCTAAGAAATAGATCTGATTGCAAAGCAGGATGCCATGAACGTAGATTGATAAGGCAGTTCTTTAGAGCAAGATGCAAAAAAATAATGTTGAGAGAAGAATTTTCAAACGAACTTTCAAGCTGGTTTTACAGCATGCTTTCAGATAAAATTAATTCAATTTTGGAAAGCTTCATACGGATCTTAGAGGGTGTTCCGACCGCATCAATCTGGACCAACCGTAATGTGTGTGAGCCGATCAACGTTTTTAGCTGATAAGTCAAATTCTTTTTTCTTTGTCAATTTCAACCATTACATAATACTGGAGAAATATTCAGCTGCGGTTCCTTTTACCGGATGCGAATTACCGAGTTCCTTTCGTTTAACACCTGCTATAGATTACAGTACAGTCACGCGGCCCGCTTTATTCTGCCGCGATAACGCCAGCGTTTCAGCGAACTGTTTTCTCGCTCCACAACCGTTACGACGAGTCTTCTTAAGGTTCCGCTTGACGATGGCCCAATATTGTTCGGTTGGGCGGAGCTCTGGCGTGAAGGGAGGGTTCTTTGTCCTTGGGCACCACTTGAGCGTTGTTGGCGGGCATTACCACTCCATGGCCTTCTTTCCTGCAGTCGGCATGACGCCAAATCCGGCAAAAAATAGAACGGAACAATTGTGTCGCTTCAGGAAAGGCAGCAGACGTTTTTGTAGGCACTCGCTCAGATAAATTTCCTGGTTGACGGTTCCGGTCGCATCGTAAGCGTCTTCAACGTCACAGGTACAGATGGCCTGCCACACCATATCTTCGCAACATTGACATTTTAATGTGCTTGCTGTGGTTGCCGCATAAAATTCCCTGTCCAGGAAGCTGTTTTGAGTCTCGCCTTGACGTAAGTTTCATCGTCCTGTACCACGCTACTCAACCTTCGTCAGCATCGTCGTGTACAACCTTTGCGATCGTGCTTTGGCCGACGTGTTTTGTTTAGTTTATCGTCACGATTTGAAGTCACCACTTTCTTGTAAGTCGACAGTCCAGCTTGTTGTTTAGCTCTATCCACGGTTAAAGGCCAGCTTCTTTGTGACATCTCTGACAGAGAGGTTGGGATTCCGCTTGAAACAGCGGTCAACTCTTTTTGTCGTCGCTGTGGCCTCTGGCTTTCGATTTCCCCCCGATACAGCTTTCGTTGCTGTCGACAAACGTTCACCGAACACTTTTAACACGTTGGTAACAGTTGATTTAGCCACACTCAACAATTTCGCTAACTTGGCGAGAGAGTAGTTTGGATTTTCGCCAGGCACGTGCAACATTTTGATGCGTTGTTTCTCTTCCTTCGACAGCATTTTGATAACTGAAGTGCTAATCTCAAATCAAAATAGAGGCATGCTTCTACACACACACACATCTTCAAAATGAGGTGGATACACCCACCTCAATGCACGATTTCAATGCACGATGAACGGCAATGCGTCAAGTTTAAGTCGACCAAATTATGATCGAAACACCCTTTATTTGAAATCGTTTAAGGGGGGAAACTAAAATTTCGAAATTTACATCAATCTGAGGCCCGGTTCTTTAGGTATCCGGGTTCCAACCCAAAATGGGCACGTTAACCATGTGACTAGAGGAAGGAGTAACCTGACAAAAATTAGAATCTCGAATCAGCATTAATTTGCATTTTTGTATTTTCAACATTGTAAAGTGATTACTTTATATATTCATCATTTACCATTAAAGCCTAATAATGGAAATTTGGACACCAAAATAATAGCCACAAAAAAAAGCTTCCGTTTAACTAGAGCCCAGTACTTCTCATTGGGCGAAGTTGTGGACATGTTGGTGGATTGGCTGTTTTCGACACATATTAGACCTCTTATTCCTTATACCATTCAAAAGCGGATTTCGCATAGTGACAAGGGGTCAAATCATGCCAAAACAGAGCTGGAGAGTTGTGGCTTCTGATAAACGGCAGCAACTGCTTTTGCAGACATTCTTTACTCATCCTGATTGATAGTGCCGATAGAGACAAAACTGTTAGATTTTCGACCACAACAACATATGGCCTGCTCAATCAAATAACTTCTTCGGGAATTTGGTCATCTTCTTTGATCGAAAATGCTTGGCAACGGTTTTATTTTGCATTGCAGTATAAAAATCCAAACCCAGAAGCTCCACTTCCAACCATACAACCTTCCGATCCACTGTCAAACGCTGATGATCAAATGATTTGCTAACACAAAACACGGTACTTATCGGTAGTTTTAGTTTCTTGGCAAAATCGCGTACCGATAAATTCGGATTTTGCTGCCGTTCGTACGAAATGCGTTTGTGCACTTCCACTTGATTAGACCCAATTTTACTGAATGTGACAAGAATGTAAACATGGTGTACCACGGAATAAAGAAGAGTTTCATCTGTCTTACAAGCGAAACGTTTCAGCGATCCGTAAAATAATTTGATTCTACAGTGAAAGAAAAGTGTCCAAAGTTTAACGTGGATGGCGGGCTTTGCTATTAACAGAAGCATTACTCTTATAGTTGGCCCATTAGTTGATACGTTGCGGATACGTTTGCGTGAATTTGACAGTTTTCCCTTAGCTTTTCTGTCAAATTTACGTCAACTCATCCACAACGTGTCAATTGTGGGTGACCTTTGGAGGTAATTGTTCAAGCATACATCATCAGCACCACCGTTACTGAAAGCTTTAAGGTAAATTTGTTTCAAGGTGAGGTTCGTTTGGCATTAAGTTTCGAAAAATATTGGCTGATCTTCTCATTATTATTTGTCAGTGACTCAAACGGCTCTTCGAACTTCAGCAATCGGAAAATGTTATTAAAGCAGATTAATTTTTACTTTTGATCATCGTGAAGGGTGCTTACTTATAATTTCTTTTCCTTTGAAACTTTTTTCCCCCCTAAAAATCAGTCGGAAAGGTATAAAATTTGCATTCATTAACAACAGCTCACTCTACGGTTTCTCTTTTCTTCATGCAAATTTAATCGCTCTTAATCTTACCGCAGACTTACAGTGAAAAACTCAACGAAAGCACAAACGCGTCAATTAGAATTTTCAAGTGAGACAAAAAAAACCCTCCATGAAAATCTCGCCACCATCAACTTGCACTCGCTGTCTTTCATCTAGATTTGCACCGAAAAAAACAATAATCGCACATTTCGTCTCAGCCAAAACCATTAAATCTCATCCACAGATCCTGGCGGATATCCTCCTCATTAATTATTCATAAAAAATCTCCCCCACCCGCCGGACGTGATGGCGTTGGAGGGGATCTCCGCGATGCACCTTCACCACCAGCAAGCACCATTATTGGTTATGGTGGTATGTGAAGCAGTGGAGAATCACTCCGCCACTGTCATCGCGGTTTGACATCAAAGTGACCGACCCGCAGATGGATCCACTACGGTTGTTGGCATGGTAACCAGCTGATTGCAAATCTCTTCGTTTTCTCTTTGCGCAGTTTCAAACGAGGTTCCATGCTGGGTGGTATTCACAAGGTAATTTACTTAGATGCTTCTAAGGATGAGTGAAGGATTACGGCAGCCATGTGTAGTTGATGTGAACTCACTCTGGAACATAGAAAGGAAATAAGAGAAAAGTATTAGGGTATTGTGACGAAACAGCTTTGAGGGATGTTGTTATAGTTTCAGACAAATAGGATACTAAACGGGTTTCATTCAATACATGCACTAAACGGGAAGTGCGATGAAGCTGTTTGTGACTTGCTGCTAGAACTGAAAATTTTTGAACGTCAGCCCATACTTACTTCCTATTTAACGGACCATTCCATCAAAAAGAATCATTTGCCTCAGAACATTTCAAAGCGATGGAATATAGCAGATGCATGTACCAATAAAATTGTAAAATGAGATGTGACAATTCTCGCATAACATTTTTATAGGGACTATTTTCGTTGATTTGTTCTCTCCATAGATTTTCTCTACAGTGATCAAAGAGACTGAAAAAGCATTTTCAATAGAATTTATTGTTCAATGCAGTGGCTCAAACAGAAGTGTCACAAATTCAATAGTTTTGCCATGATATATCAAAGTGAAATCCACGAAGATAAGCTCTTATCAAATATAACGCGAGAATCCATGATTTGCTGCTGACACGCTATTTTTCAGCTACGCACTATGTGTGTCAATTCTACTCAGTTTTGTTCCATGTATGGGGTTGTCAAAAAACTAGTAAGTGAGAAACGTCAAAGTGAGTAAGACTTACTCGCCGTGCTGGCACTCAACAAAACAAAGAACAAAATCAAAGGAGCTTCGTTTATTATAAAACCATTTTACCAAGTTTTAAGATTACCAAGTTCAAAGGAGAAAACTTCGCTATGGGGCAGATCCAAAACTCAGTCAATGGGAATACGTATGGTATACTGACTGGTAGGTTTTCGTAAGTACAATTTACATTTCCTCCATTTCCATGCAAACACCATGTGTTACATATCAACTGCTGCATTCCCGGATGTTGTTGGTAAATAACCTTATAGCTGAACAATGCTCAGTAGTCTAGAATGCGAATTTGGCTGGAGAGATACATTTTCAGCCTAAAGCTTGTAGTACACTGTTTGTCCAATAGCCAAATATTTGGCATAGGTAGCTAGACAGCTGACAGATATCATAGATGTTTGTCAGATGCCTATCTGCCTATGACAAATATTTGGCTTTTGGACAAACAGTGTACTACAAGCTTAAGTTTGAAGTTTTGGAGCAAAATTGTCCTCTACAAAGTTTTTTTTCTAATAACAATGCGCTTCTTTTGGTGTGAATGAAAACTAGAATGGTCCATATTTTTAGAGAAATCTAAAATCTAACTTTTTTATTTGTAGAAATAAAGGCATGTATCCTTCGAGAAAGTTGTAGAATAAATATTTTCAAGCAACAATAGCAGCAAACACCGAATTGAAGCATTTTTCTTTACGTAGCTTAGGGTGTCCGAATACAAATTTGGTGTAACTTCTTCATTTCAAACATTCAGCAAAGTGATTTATTCTAGAACAATAAATGTTAAAACTTTTGGTGTGCTGGAGTTGTCTTCATCGTAAGTCAAACCAAAAATTAATTTTTAACAGCATTTGCAAGGATTTTTATTTTTGCTTATCACGTCCGAAAATTGGAGATAGATTATTTTTTAAATTGAGTAAAACACATTTGAAAAGGGCGTGATTTTATTAAAAAAATCGTTAACTACTCGCAAACGGTAAGAGACATCGGCAAGATTTATACGTCAAAACTTTTATCTTTTCAAGCTATATAAATCTAGAAACAACGTTGTTGGCAAACTTGAATTAAAAAAGTTAGAGCAAAACACTGTTTTTTCTGTAAATCAATTGGAAGACAACTTTGCTGAAAAATTTGATATAAAGAAGTTTTAGCAAAATAATTGACTTTTATAGGGACACCCTAAGCCCCCGTAGGGAAAAATGCTCTAATTCGGTCATATCGAAAGGCACAAAAAAATTTTACCACCAAAATTGCTTGAAATTATTTATTCTATAACTTTTTCGAATAATGTATGCCTTTACTGCTGCAAATAAAAAACCACCTAGACCACCCTAGTTTTCATTCAATTTTTTTCATAATCTAGGTTCTAACCAAGAGGATATAAATGCTGTTTTCTTTTTATTTCTATTTAAGTCTGTTTTTTTCTGTCTGAAAAGTGAACAAGAAAATGGAAAACATTCCGAATTTATCTATCATCGAGTTAGAAATGTTATCAAATCGTTGCAAGAAAAAAAAATTCGCCCTTCACCTACAAAACAGCTCGGAAGTTCAATCCCAACGTCACTTATGGAGTTGTCAAAGAACGTAATTGATCAAGTTCCACCTGCGTTATTGGAATTCTGGAGACCCTTCCACATCTTTGACCTTACGGAGTAGAAATGGTCGGGGTTCTGCCAAATCGCACCAAGCGCCTAAAGAAAACCATCACTATTTTCCGAAATATTCCAACAGAAATTTTCAATTTCTAGATTAATCGCATGAGTGTTTCTTGAAATTCGTAGCCAATGACTAATTTGAGTTATTTCTCCATAATTTAACGAAAAAATATTCCGTGTAAGTTGTATGAGTTCAATTACACAGAACGACTCAAAAGCCGCTTAGTACAATATTGGACCAAATGGTAATTGTAAAGGGCGAACACGAAATTATTGCGACACCGAAAATGTCTTGCCAATTTTCTTTTAATGGTTAGAATCAAACTAAAATTTTAGGGTAGTTTTATACATATATTTACTTCAAAAATCAAAAGAAAAGTTAATCGATGGAGCCTTGAGTGTAAAATTGAACGCATTTTCGCTTGATGCCCTCCATCAAAGTCTTTACAGTGTCATCCGGTACCAGTTTCTCAGTTTTTTTTTTCCATTTTCTTAACAAGTCCTTCTCGTCTTTGACTGTCTTCTTGCTCTTCCGAAGTTCCCGCTTCAACAAAATGGACAGAATTGGCCTCATACCACTCCAGGACACTTTTAGAATAGTTGCATGATGCCAAATCTGGCCAAAATAGCGGAGCTTCGTCGTGCTGCTGCAAGAACGGCAAAAGGCGCTTCTCGAGGCACTCAGATTTGTAGATCTCGCCATTTACTGTACCCTTTGTCACGAAAGGCTCACTCCTCAGTCCGCAAGAGCAGATGGCCTGCCAAATGAGATATTTGGAGGCGAACTTCGACATTTTCTTCTTCTTAAATTTGTCGTCCACATAGAACTTGCTCTTGTCGGTGAAAAACTCCAACCCCGGAATTTGCTTAAAATCGGCTTTTATATACGTTTCGTCGTCCATCACACAGCAGCTATATTTAGGCAACATCTTCTCGTAGAGCTTCCGTGCCCGAGTTTTAGCCGTCGATTGTTGCCGCTCATCGCGGTTTGGGAAGTTCTGTACCTTGTAAGGAGTGTATCGAAAAGTAGTTATAAACATTCGATGCGTTATTACGCATAAACTACTGTATATATTTTTAGCGTGTAAGCGCCATTTGCTTTGTTTACATGTCAAAAATGATTATTCGGTTCATTCATTTCCGTTGATAAAGTTGTATTCAAAATGTCGCGAATTGAATTTGAGACTGAAAGAAAATTCTGCACACTTGGTGCACCGAAAAGGGTGTTACTTACAACTAGATTGCGAAAAGGTAAATGTTCACCCGGCAAGTGTAAAACGCATCATCGAAAAGTTTGATAAGGAGTGCTCCCTCAAGGATTTACCAAGAAGTGGCCGGAAACCCGGCTCCAGCAACCCCGATTTGGACCAAAAAGTTGTGGATTATATTCAACGGAACAAATCTGCCTCTACTCGCGATCTAGCCAGAAGTTCAGGACCAGCATCGGAATGATTCAACGAATCAAGCGCAGGAATGACTTGAAGACGTACAAAAAGCAGAAAGTGCCCAAACAAACTCCGGAACAAAAGTCTCGTGCCAAAACCAGGGCTCGAAAGCTGTACAGCTGCATTTTGGACAATGTCGACCAGTGCATTTTGATGGATGACGAAACATACGTTAAAGAAGATTCAAGAACGCTACCGGGGCCGCAGTTTTATACTAAATCTGTTGGGAACGTGTGCCAACCGCAGATACGACTGTTGCGATGGAGAAATTCGGTCAGAAGGTGCTCATTTGGCAAGCTATTTGCACATGTGGCTTGCGTTCTTCAATTTTCTATACAAAAGGAACTATAAATGCTGAGATTTATCAAAAGGAATGTTTGAAGAACAGGTTGCTACCATTGTATAGAAAGCACCAGTCCCCTCTCTCTTCTGGCCAGATTTGGCATCGGCACATTACGCCAAATCCACTCTACAGTGGCTGACGGAGAATAACATCAAGTTCGTAGAAAAAGACATCAACCCACCAAACTGTCCCCAGTTGCGACCGATCGAACGCTATTGGGCAATAGTCAAGCGTATATTTAAGAAGGATGGTACAGTGTCCCAAAACATGACCGATTTTAAGAAAAATTGGGCAGCGGCATCAGGAAGTGCACAAGGTCACTGTGCAGAATTTGATGGCAGGTGTCAAATCAAAGGTACGGGCATTCTACAGGAAATGAACATGATGACTAGTTTTCCGTTTGGATCTTTTGTAAACATGTTAAGCTATAATAAACTGAAATAGTATGTTAATTTTAACCATGTTTTCATGCCTATTTTATTATTTGGAAGTTTATAACTACTTTTCGATACACTCCTTATGTATGTAGTCCAGCTCTCTTCTTTGCATTCTGGACGTAGCTCTGCGACATGCCGATCTTTTTAGCTAAATCACGGCTTGAGACGTTGGGATTTGCTTTAATCATCCGCTTCACCTATCCCTCCGTCTTTTTGTTCTCCGGTCCTGGTTTTCTTCCAGCTCCTTTGCCGTGGTCCAACGTCAACCGCTCGAGGAACCGCTTCAACACTCTGGAGACGGTTGAATGGTGAATGTTCAACATTTTTCCCAACTGCCGGTGCGACAGGTCAGGAAATTCCAGGTGTTTGGAAAGAATTTGTTCTCTCGACTCGCGTTGGTTCACCTCCATTTTCGTTGAATAGAAAAACACGACTTCGAGTTTGACAGCATGTAAACAATACACATCAATGAGAGAGTGTGCAAAATTTGGTTGATTTGTACCCAATGGTAAAAAAGTTATGCCCTGTTGAATGTGTCGCAATAATTTCGTGTTCGCCCTTTATGCGTCTTGGTCATTTTTTGACGTAGGGCTACGTCTTTGTTTTCTTGGGTACAATTTAAAAAAATATCTATTGCGACCATCACGAAATGCGGTCAGATTTTGAGCGTTAAGATCTCAGTCGTTTCTGTAAACATTTTCTAAACGTTTGAACCAAACGATCGGAAATATTTCTACGCGTTTACGCGATTCCAATAATGAAAACTTAAGAACATAAAACTATTTTAAATAACGCAAATTTAAGGTAATGTCTAATAATGTCGATTTTTCAGAGTCAATTTACGATATATACAGTACTTTCCAAGAACATATTTAAGTAAAGGGGCGTCTCCTAGGCAGCCATGAATGTTATATAACGGGAAAGTGATGGGTTCGATACGGGATATACTAGAATAGATCAAAATACTGGTCGCAGTGGTTTAACAGAGGAAAAAAACCACCAATTGCATCCGTTGCTGGGAGAACTTCCCATCGTACATATCACTATCATATGTCGACTACGATGGGCAGGGCATGTCGTAAGAATGCCGGATTACAACCCAGTTAAAATGATTCTCGAAAACAAACTGACGGGTGCAAGAAGAAGAGGCAACGTGGATCGATCAAGTAGAAGGTGACCTGCGGACCTTCCGCAGACAGTGAGGCTGGCGAGGTACAACCATGGATCGAATACAATGGAGACAACTTCTGTGTACAACAGAGACCACCCTGGCCTTGGTCTGATTGGTAAGGTACGGTATGCTTGAATAAGTGATGATAACCATTGAAAGGATAACCTTTTCAAACAATTTTTGTTTCTACGTAGTTCTAGATTCACGATATCTCAACCATACTTATGAGTTAAATCAGCCCCACGAGTTATCACTTCTCTGTAATAGACATCTAACAGTGTTTCTGGAATACCTAACTATACTTGAGATTAAATCTTGTTGATCTACATGATGTGCCCACCATACTTATGAGTTTAAATAGCTCCACGGAACATTATAGCACTGTGATAGATATGTTACTGAATACCTAGGTCTTCATCTTTCTACATAATCAACAAGGCTTATTACGATGTCATCACAGTAATTATGAGTTGGACTTGCTTCACGGGACATCATAACACTGTACGAGATATGTAGCAATATTTCTAGAATACCTATGGTACTTCAAAATATACTTGAATTCAGGTCCTGATGTTCTACATGACCAACAAGGCTATTCACGAAGTCTTCACCGTACTTATGAGTTAAAATAGCTCCGCGGGACATCATTTCACTGTAATAGACATGTTAGGGAAGGTCCATTAATTATGTCACGCAGTAAGGGGGAAGGGGGGTTTGAGAAAACATGACGATCCATACAAAAAAATTTGAAGGTCCATACAAAAAAACGTGACAAGGGGGGGGTTGTAAAAAGTCAATTTTTGCGTGACGAAATTAATGGACGTTCCCTTAAAGTATTTCAAGAATACCTAAGGTAGCCCAAACTGTTCCTAAATTCAGATCTTGTTGTTCTACATGATTAACAAAGCTTTTTACGATGTCTGCACCATACTTATAAGTTCAAATAGCCCCATTAGACATCATAATATGGTAATACATATGTTACAGGATTTTAAGAATACCCACGGTACTCCAAACTATCCTTGATGAAACATCAAAATCTGTATTCAAGGGTAGTTTGGAGTCCCGTAGATATTCTGAGAGTACTGTGATATGACTAAAATTGTGCAGTGATGTCCCATTGTGTTTTTCCAACTCATATGTACGATAAAGAACTCGTGAATTGCCTTGTTGATCATACAAAATATCAAGATCTGAACTCAAGAATAGTTTGGAGTCCCGTAGATATTCTGAGAATGTCTACGTACTATGTCTTAATATGACTCCAATATTCTTAACATTTTCCTTGTAGTTTTTAAAGCTAAAAAGTACGATCAAAACACTCGGAACCTCCTTGTCGATCATGTACAACTCAAGATCTGAACTTATCGGCCGGATGATCTAAACTATTGTGTTCGCAACCATTGCTTTTGAAAATGTTTCCTAGTTAAAAGAGTTATTTTTGAATAAGTTTGCTGAACAAAGTTCTTCTGAAGCTATAAATTCGAATTTTGACAGCAAACCGTATAGCACTCCTCCCTTGTTGGCTTTGTTGATAAAACAACATTAAAAACTGTTTTGGAAATGATGCCTCGATGTCTTTTTAAAGCTGAAATTTGTACGAAGTGGCCGCTCTAGACAGTTGTGAAAACAACTAAATGAAATGCTCATAAGACCATAAACATTTTGAAAATGTTCTTGTGAAAGATGTTATGACTACTTGAGAACCTTCATAAAACCTTTTAGCTGCCCTAAAAACCAGAATATGGTAAAATGGTCACAGCTGTCAAACTTTACTGTGATATCGTAGTTGTTTTTTGTTGTTCTTCTTTGTTCTTCTGATTCATTTAGCAGTAAATAATCTAAACATATATAAATGAATTTCTGTCTGTCTGTCTGTCTGAACCTAATAGACTCGAAAACTACTGAGCCGAACGGCGTGAAATTGTGTATGCAGGAAATTTTGGTACCGGGGAAGGTTCTTATGATAGTTATAGACCCCTCCCTTCTCTGGGAAGAGGGGCTCCCATACAAACGAAACACAAATTTCTACATAACTCGAGAACTAATCAAGCAAAAGAAATCAAATTTAGCATGTGTGAGTTTTTGGAGGCAAGAAAGGTTTCTATGGTAGCTTGAGAACCCTCCCCGTCCTGAAAAGGAGGGCTCCCATACAAATAAAACACAATATTCTACATAACGCGGGAACTAATCAAGCAAACGGAACGAAATTTAGCATGTGGTGTTTTTTGAAGACAAAAAATATTTCTGTGTTGATTTGAGATCCCTCCCTATCCTAACGGGGGGAGGGGGGAGAGGGGGGCTCCGATACAAATGAAATACAATATTCTGCATGACTCGAGAACTAATCAACTAAATGGAACCAAATTTAGTATGTGGTTGTTTTTGAAGACAAATATGGTTCTATGTTGATTTGAGACCCCTCCCCTTCTGAAAGAGGGGGTTCCCATACAAATATACAAATGAAACGCAAATCCTTGCATAACTCGAGAACTATTCAGGGCCATGGAACCAAATTTGGACTGTGGAAGTTTTTGATGGAGAGAAATGTTTCTATGGTGATTTGAGACTCTTCCGCCATATGGGGAGGGGGGGAGGTCTCTCAAACAAATGGAACACAAATGTCTGCATAACTCGAGGACTAATAAAGCAAATGGAATAGAATTTGGCATGAGAAGGTTTCTCAAGAAGATAAATGTTTCTAAGGTGGTTCGGACTCCTTTGCCTTCTGGAAGGGAGAAGGAGGGGCTTCCATACAAATGAAACACAAATCTCTGCATTACTCGGGAACTATTCAAGCAAATGAAACCACATTTGGCATGTGGTTTTTATATACATATATTACAATCTGTCTACTTTACCGATCGTCGCGAAAATGTGTATGCAGAGGTTTTCGGAGCTGGGGAAGGTTCTTATAGTTGTTTGAGATCCTCTTCAGAAAGGGTGGTGGGTTCTCATACGAAAGAAACACAAATTTCTGCATAATTTCAGAACAAATCAAGCAAATGGAACCAAAATTGGCGTGCGGGGTTTTTTGAATGAGAAATGTTTCTATGGAGAATTTCAACCAAACATGAGAATTATCCAGATAACTAAAACACGAACTGTGTATTTCTCGGGTGAGAAGAATGTTCTGATAGAATCTTAAACCCCTTCTTAGTAAAAAAAAACTCTTTCCAAAAAGCTATTTTGAAGAAGAAGAAGACATTTTTTACTCGTTTCCTACGACTTTGCTAGGGAAAACACATTTTTCAACCTGTTGATATGCAAATTTGTATGGGAGCAAAAGAAGGTCATTTTCAAATGAACAATTGAACTTCTTATACTAATTGAACTTCTTTCAAATTTCAATGCAAAATTCGTGAGTCTTTTTGATCAAATAGTGTATGAATGAAGTCATTGTGTCTAGTCGAACGAGAGTTATAAGCGTTCAAAAACCTTTCATTTTTGCGTAACGCTCTCATTTTTCAAAATTTTGAAATGACACCCGGTATAGAAAAAAAAGAAACGTAGGCATACGTTAAAAAACAACCATTGTTCATTCATTTAGTTGCAGGCATAGCAACGCTCGCACCGGGGTCAGCTAGTATCTAATAAAAAAGATCCAAGGGTTGCAGGAAATTTTGTTGGATAGCAAAATATCCAAAACAATTGAGTTGTTTTTTGTAGCTAATCATGCTCCAAATCATATGCGCATTTCATTTTATGGTGAATGGTGGCACAATATGAGCCGAAAATTAATGCGCGTCGGATATCATGCGAGCTTACAACAACAAAAACAAAAGGTTATTCAAAAGAACGCCAAAGTTTGTCCCTGATCCACAGTTCATTTCCATTATGTATAAAATTTGATGCATTTTTTTTTCCACATTTCAATTATTTCTTATATTTCAATATGGCGATTGGAAAAAATCACAGTTTTGCCAAAAAGCCAATTTAACTTCGCAATGACTACTATAAAACCATTTAGTCATATTTAGTGCCGTTTTAAAAACACATGACTTTTTTCGATGCCAATTTGCCAATAATTGCATTTACTGGAGGCTACATGCTGGTTCCAAAATGCTTTTTCAACTGCCTAAACAAAATAAACGGATTAGTCTTAAAACGGAATTTCAAAACTGCATTTTACGAGTTCATATAGTCAAAATAAAACCTTTGAAAGGAGTTAAAGCAATTTGAGAAAAACAAGGTTTTAAGATCGTTATGAACAAGCAGTGCATAAACCTGACTAGAATATAAAACCAATCGGCACCTCTTGGTGGCATAATAAAACCAAATTGATTTATATTGGCTTTCATAAAACTTTAATAAAACCTAATAAAGCTGAAGAGTTTTGGCAATGCAACTTGGGTATTTTTGAGTATTCTTAAAACCCAAAACCTCTCCATAGACGATACGAAGTTTGAATATTACATCCTTAACAAATTCTTCCTGTATTTCCCATACAGTCGGATTTTCCTTTCTGCTCTAAAAAAACCGGTTTAATTGTTGAAACGCCTGGTGCCTCTGGCTTCCCACACGTCCAGGACAAAAACACACACACAGCATCCACCGAGAGACAAAAAACTATGCCGGATTTCTCGCCCTAATCTCATATCGCAAAGTTGTTCGAGAAACTATTTCCCAGCTCTCAGTTCATAACGATGTTATCATTCGGTCCGGGCTCCGGGAGGATGACGCAGGCCGCCGCCCGGTTGGGTGGGTAGTTTTGGGGACCAGCAAACTATTTACATACTTGCCAGCATACCAGAAATGCTCTGGAAATGATGATCCGATCCGATGAAAGTTACACGTTCGGAACGACGCAACAGGGACAACAAACAAGAGAGTAATCACCCCTCGGCAAGTTGCTGAGCTACCTCCATCTTTGATGAACGTCCGACGGCCCGAAGAAGATCATTTAAATTTTATGACAACATTAAAATATTCAAATCACTTCTCTTCCAGCGTGCGCTCAATTCGGTCAATGAAAACTTTTCCCGTTCACAGGGCGTTTTCCGAATTTATTTCGCCTTGCGAGTGGGGGTGAGTCAATAGGAAAACTTTTTTTCTCGCCTATATTGTTGGTTCTGTGTACAGAAAAATGAAAGCAAAACTAAATTGCTGTAACCAAAGCGTCATTCGAAAAGTGTGTCCTTTATCCCTGCCACCACAACACGTGGCAGAAGATGTGGAGAAAGTTTTGATTGCGAGTTATTCAGCACACAGCGACTTGGTGGAAACGTGACGCCAGCTAAGTGCTAGTGATATTCACGATGTTAACAAACGAAGTCACTTCATCATTGAACGATGGATTAAGTTCAGCGGACTTTGAGGCGGCATAAGTTTTCAGCAATGATTTTCAAAAAACTATGCATGAATACCGAAACCCAAAAGAACAAAATCAAACCGAGCTGGTTGGCAAAACACAATCTGCAATTGTGTTCAGATGAGCCGAAAAAAAAATTGTCTGCTCCGGAACCAAATCCGACATTGTATCTACAAAGCTGGGTGAGGGGAGGGGGAAATCTCTTTTTTGCATTGCTTTTGACAGTTGCATTTGGGGCTCGTATGGTTATGCTTTCTGTCTGGGGGTAGCCCCGACCGGAACAATGATTTTCCATTTTTCGAGTATTGTTCGGCTCCGAACAAAAGTCGCTCGCCGCTGTTGAGTTTTTGGGGTGATGCGGTTTTGTCGTCAGCATCACACAGTTTCTCGTGTATTTGTGCGGATCTAGGAATGATGACAATGCAGTTGTCATCATTTGCCGAATGTGGCGCCGATCCTTTCTTTTTTTTTGCTGTTCTGTGTCGATGCATAGAATTTGCGGTGATGTTGTCAACCGCAGCAGGCTGAAGTTTTTCTTATGCAAGAATAACAAAACACCAGACAAGCGACCGCAGCATGGCAACCATGTTGATGTTTGTTTATTTGTTAGGCTTGCCAATGCTTCGTTTTGGTGTTTAGCAGCGCTTGTGTTTCATAGCTTAGAGCGTGAATTTACGACTGAGTTAGATTGATAAGCAGGTATTTTTTTGGAAAGTTACCTGTAGGTAAGAATCTTGCTGATAAACTTCCAAAGAATAATTTTGATTTTTTGAAACCTGTTAAATGTGTCAACAATTCTATTTTTCTGAGGCCCGCCAGTGAGATCGAAGCAAGCATATTAATATGTCAGCTTGACGTTAACAAAAGCAGAGGTCATGATAATTTTCCGGCAGATTTGTTGAAGACTAACATACATAGGGCCATTTTTCAAGATCATTTTTCAGCTCTTCACATTTTAAAAATCGTTACGCCAGCGTTAAAATCTGGAATCCCCTCTAATTATCGTTCAATTTCAACCCTGTCAGTCTTTAACACAATTATTGAAAAACTTTTAACCAATCGTCTAGTTAACTTTTTCTGTGCTAATGATGTACTGTATAAATATCAATATGGCTATCGGAAAGGCTATGGGACAACTCCTGCTATTACCGAGATCAATGATGAGTTGATCTGCGAAATTGACCGGAAAAGGATCGTGAGGGGGTTGTTTATAAATCTGAAAAAAGCTTTTGACATAGTAAACCATGATATAGGGTATGTGTCCCTTGACTCAGCCTAATATGCAACCATTGATTACATTTTTGATTATAACTCATGAAGTATTTGAGCGGTAAGCGATGTTTGACTAGTTAGATATTTGCTTAGATAAGTTTGATAAGACTTTTGAAAATATTTATTTCGAAAAGTCACACAATTCATTAAAGAAAGTCAGAAACTTTCGAGGGAAATGGATGTTATATCGGTCTATTACCATTATATTGGGTCTATTCATGTATGCAACACCTTCCCATTCGAAAAATTCATTAGTAAATGCAGTCTTTGTGCATTTTTTTCTTATTGTCTGATTTAAGGTATTGCTAGCTATATTCGCTTTACGCAGCCCAAAATCTCACAAAACACACAAGGAACAAAATATCTGTATTAGAATATAAACAACTGCAAACTCATGCATTTCCACTTAAAATTTTACCACCAACAACATTTTTACTACGATATTGTCGTCGTGGAAACATTGTTTTATATGAACATGACAAATCCCAAATCAACTGGCTAACCACTAAATTAACCGGTAAATCAGTGTATAGTGGATTATTTCTTACACGTGATTGTAAACACTACACTTTTTATCATCAACCACCAAGCCAAGATAAAATTCTTGAGAAAAACGTCTTAGGTTAACACGTCACGATCCGTCAACCTCACTCTGAGAAAGACAATTTAAAATTTAAAATTAACTGATACTTCATCGTTAGCCGTCGGATTTTGTTGCAGTTTTTTGCAATAGATCACAAATATATCCTAGTTAATAGATCTGCACTGGTTATTCCGAAAATTTCCGTAGTTTCGGATTCCAAGGTGGGAGTACTGGGGTAAGTACCTGTCCAGGAATGGTGGACAAAACGAAACATGGCATGCGGCATATCAAACTTCATAGATGTTTGCAAAACTAGGACATCAGAAGACGATTTTGAAAGATTTCTGACCATACTGGCCACTTCAAGAGGCCTCTGCAGGATCCTAGAGTCTCCTCCGAAAAAGTGGCTATATCTCAAATCTTTTTGCCAAAAACCTGGCTTGTGACACATCAAACTTTATGAATTTTGCAAAAATAGGTTTGTAGAGGACATTCTGAGGATTCCTGACCATACTGAACACTTAGGGAGGCCCTGCGGAATTCTAATTCCTCCAGGAAAGAGGCCAAATTCAAATCGTTACCGACCCCTGGCTTGCGACACATCTAACTTCTAGATCTTGCAAAACTTAGTCTTCAGAGTACATTCTTAGGGTGTCTGAACCAGCTACTGGCTACTTGTAGTGGCTTCCTGCGGGATCCGAGTTCTTCCTACGGAAAAGTGTCCAGAATTAGTAACCTTTTCCAAAACTCTGGCCATGAGACATCCGAACACCCAACGCTGAAAATTTGTTAAATATGGCCTTACATGTGATCTATAAATTGGCTTATAACCTGTACGTTTTGAAACTGACGTTTTACTAGTTTTACTAGTTTTACCCTTCAGTACCCAACGCTGAAAATTTCAGGAATAATTGTTCATAAGATATTCTTTCAAATACAACCTGTTTAAGACCCCGCCAGGACCCGCCCGACCTTTTTAAGGCGGTTGATTATGACGTCATACAGACACATTTTGACATCACCTATATGTGGTCATCAGAGAGCATTGTTATGTTAAGCAAAAATGTGTATTTTAATAATTCCTACAATTTTTTGAACATATTGAAATCGTCAAATTTGAACAAAATATTAATTATCTCAAAAAACCAGTTTTAAGGTAGTGCTGAAAGAAAACCATTTATATCTCTTTAACGTTAGGCTCTAGAAACTTAGTGTCTTGAGCAACTTTTCTTAAAATTCAATTCCCAATTGTACAACTTTGTTAAAGACAACAACCCGTTATCTCGTAGCTGAAAAAAGTTTGAATTTGAAAGTGCAGTTATGCCCTTATGAAAGGTTAGGCGTGTTTTTTCAAAAGATGCGGAATAACATTTTGAGCAACTCTCCTCAAGACACCCACTCGATAAAATGATGACAAAAGGGTGAAAATGTTTTTGACCGTCTTTTTCCAGAATTGTGCCACTGTGCGTCGCGATTGACCGGGAAAATCGAGTTCACTATCTTATTCAGCCGCCACCGCTGTGTCATTGCCTGCAGTTCCAAAACCAGTGGACGCCACATCCGCTTCCTGACATGCATGTTCATGTTCACTAGGTACTTTTCCACGGTTTGGCCGGTTGAACCGACTTGACCGCACGCAGCGATATAGCCACTTTTCCTTCGGTCTTCCTATTCGGAAACTTTTGGCGCTTCTTGTCGCTTAGGGTCGTTGGCTGTCCGGACCCACCGTTCTTTCGATGCTCTGATTGTTGTTTAATAGTATGATGATGTTGTAGATGCTGAAATGAGCGTATCCGACGTCCACAGAGTGCCGCACGATGTCCGTTTTCGACACGGTGGGGTGCATTCTCTGAACGCGCACACTTCTGAACGGAGGTGTTTCTCTCCGAGGTCTCTACGTTAGAGATGACGAGAAAAACTTGAGCGATCTCAGATGTTGCGAAACAAAACAAACCCAAAAAGAGGAGAGAGTTCCTTTCCCATGTGCGCATCAAAACAGAGTGCACGCAATATATCGCTAGAATAACTATCACAAAGCCATTAATGGTACATGAGCGCTTTCCAAACGTCATCTTTTGCCTGTTGAGGTGGCGGATTTGTCCGTGCCTCGACCTACCCCGCAGTGGGATGTTAGGCAAAGGGTGACGTACTTGGTTCGAGTACTACTGTACCAATGACCTTTCACTCAGTTTTCAAACATCTATTCTATTTTCAACCTATCGTAAACAGACGGAACTTTCAGTACTTTCTTTTTATATCTTTTATTCTAGCAAAAACATTACTGTCCTCTCTTGGTGCCTCATGATGATGAGCGAACATTTCCTTCTATGCTAAAACACTTTAAATTTACTTTAGCTAACCTTCTGAATGAAGCAACCACACCTGGTTATAACATTGGTTAAAAATTTCGGCGTAGCGTTATTGTTCATACTATTATATTATAGACCAGTGTTGTCTGTACCCGCAATCCAAGCACTAGAATCATCAAACCAGCAAGAAGAAGATATCACATGAACTACAATGCAATGTTTGACAATAGTTGGTGCTACTCGGACCAGACCTGGAACCGCAAACAACAAAATATAAAACGGCCCTTTTCAGGGCCCCTTAATGAGTTCTAAAGAGGTGAATTCCATGGTTTTCATGTACAGTATCAATGCTCCTAAAACACTTAAAGACTAATACGATATGCTTTTCTTCCATGCAAAAGAACCAATCTCAACGCCCACCAATCCGAACGTCTACTAAATTATCACCTGGTGTGTGTGTGTGTGTGTGTGTGTGTGTGTGTGTGTGTGTGTGTGTGTGTGTGTGTGTGTGTGTGAAAGGAATGATGATGATGACAACTCGAAGGTAGAATGACGACAGATGAAGGGCGAAAACTTACACGCTAACTCAAAGCGCATTGATTTCCTATTCGAAATTATCCGTTAACTCCCACAATTTGGCTACCTAGTAGCAGACATGTCTTAAATCGGTTGAGATAACTTGAATGTGACGCAATTAAGTCACATTCAAGTTGCTGAAACCAATGATGCTAGCTTAGTGCTGCGTTTGGGCTGCATGTACAGCCTTAACAAATTCAAATTGCTTACTTACTTGTTTCCGCAAAACTTCCAAAAATATATATTCAGTTATTGATTTTGAATGTAAATAAAAAATCTTTGAATAAACAAATAAATAAATAAATACAACAATGACAAACAAATAAATAAATTAATAAATAAATAAAAGGGTAAAAAAATAAATAAATATATACGTAAATTAAAAAATAAATAAATCTATAAATAAATGAATACATAAATAAAACTATTGGGGAGTAAATACAAATCTTATAAATATTTTCAAAAGGACCTCAACTACGAGACTACTAAATGCATAAATAACATCACTCAGACACAAGTGTAAGTGAAGACAATCAATAAGATAGTTTATTTTACATTCAGACATTTACGTTATTATTATTATTATTATTATTATTATTACTATTATTACAGCACATAACATAAATTACAATATTTTCTTGAATTAGTAACGTTCAACTGGCCTTCTCACCATGTTTTTTATTGTGACCTAAAAATGAAAGGTAACAACCATGCGGTGAACTCCTGATACTGAAAACTTTATTCATGAATCTGGCAAATCTACTTTACCGACTCTAAATGTGAACAAAAACATTAATCCACTGTCAGGATTTGAACCTGATGTTGCTGCAAAGAGTGGTTATAAGATCCGGATGATGTACTAACTACACTTTTGTAATTCTAGAAATGGACTCTTGACTTTAGATAAGAGGTATAATAACTCTTCCAGAGTTCATGACTCGCATCGGTCATTTCATTCCTGAAACCATGAACAAGAGACATGAATTTATAAAATAAGATAAGAGTTATTTTCATGTTTTTAATTAATGAAATCAGAAATGTACCTGTTTCGGTGTACCCGACAATTACCCGAGTAACACATTTTAACGATTTTATATTGAGTAAGCTTCTATATAACCAAATCTAGTCGTATAAAAGTATTTTCAATCGTTTTAGAATATGTGTGTTGCTTGGGTATCTTAGTACTCGGACCACTACAAGAACAGCGAATAACGAAATACCAAACGCCTTTTTAAGAGCCCTTTCAAGAGTTATAAAGTGTTGACTTCTAACATTTTCGTGGAGAATCGATAGTAAAGCCACAAACACTAATAGCATCGGATTTGATGGTTCTTTAGACTGAATCAAATGTAGTAGAAATTTATTAATTCAACGTCATCAATTTCTTCACATGAACAAGGAGTCCTACGTCAACTTTGCAGTTATGTCACTGACATGACTCACTCTTTGATTTTATTGTTAAATTTATTCAAAATGATCAACCCAAGTAGCACACTACGATCATCAATTAGTTGTTGTAACTGGATTATGACAAAGCAAGTCATATTTATGTTATCTCAACCGAATGGCAACAAGTGTGCCACTAGGGAAGTGACGTGTTTATTTAATTTTTTCTAGCTTTTCAATTATTTTGTTCTATGATTTTATAAGATTTTACTTATGATTATCCTGAGGTAGTTTGGTTGAGTGTACCCTACTCATGTTTAACAATCAGCCTTAAGGTGGACTCTTCCATTTTATTTAGACTTTATTTATTTAGACTTTTCATTTGAATGCACCCACCAACCCTATTAATTATTAATAAATTAATGATAAATTAAATTAGTAATTATTAGCTATTAATCTACACAGTTTGAATAAAGCATGTAATTTTCTGTGTTATCTAATGCACATAAATGGAATGCTAGATTTGGCAGAAATTAATGTGATATCTGTATATATAAAAATGGATTTCTTTCTGTCTGTCTGTCTGAATACACTCGAAAACTACTGAACCGATTGGCTTGAAATTTTGTATGCAGAGATTTTTGGGGCCGGAGAAGGTTCTTATGATAGTTAAAGATCCCTCCCTTCTCTGAAAAGAGGCGCTTCCAATCAATTTCTACATACCTCGAGAACCAATCAAGCAAAATAAACCAAATTTAGCATGTGTGAGTTTTTGAAGGCAAGAAAGGTTTCTATGGTAGCTTGAGCACCCTCCCCGTCTTAAAAAGGGGGGCTCCTATACAAATAAAACACAATATTCTGCATAACGCGGGAACTAATCAAGCAAACGGAACGAAATTTAGCATGTGGTGGTTTTTGAACACAAAAAATGTTTCTATGTTGGTTTGAAACCCCTGTCCATCCTAAATGAGGGGAGGCTCCGATACATATGAAATACAATATTCTGCATGACTCGAGAACTAATCAAGCAAATGGAACCAAATTTAGTATGTGGTGGTTTTTGAAGACAAATATGGTTTTATGTTGACTTGAGACCCCTCCCCTTTCTGAAAGGGGGGGATCCCATACAAATGAAATGCAAATCCTTGCATAACTCGAGAACGAATCAGGGAAATGGAATCAAATTTGGCATGGGGAAGTTTTTGAAGGAGAGAAATATTTCTATGGTGATTTGAGACTCTTCCACCATATGGGGAGGGAGGGGACTCGGGAACTAATCAACCAAATGGAACCAAATTTGGAATGTGGAGGGTTGTGGAGGCAAGAAATGTTGCTATGGTAGTTCAAGACCCCTTCCCCTGTTGAAGTGGGGGGAAGGTGGGGGGTGTTTGGGCTATCATAAAAATTTATGCGAAAATGTGTATGCAGGGGTTTTCGGAACTGGGGAAGGTTCTTATGGTTGTTTGACACCCTCTTCTAAAAAAGGGGAGCCCTAGTAGCACACATGTTGCGATTAAGTTGAGAAAACATAAATGTGCCTTTGTTAGTCATAATCAAGTTGCTGCAACTAATTATGACCGCGGTGTGCTACTTGGGAGGGATCTCATACAAATGAAACACAAAAAATTCTGCATAACTTGAGAACAAATCAAGCAAATGTACCATCCTCTCTAGCCCTTGGCTTGGATGCAGCTCCACTTAATAGCAAGATCAAATTGGGCCACCGATCTGAATTCGCACTATCGCTGTATGAAGGGCCAAAAACGGAGGGGTGGACCCGTAAGCAGAGACACTTACACGAAATCCACGGGAAATTAAGAATCTCCTTCCAACGATATGATCCAACAAATCGAATAACACAATTCGCAATACTCATTAAGCTTTCTACAGGATGGCTTGTTGAGAAGGGCGCGTCACTCTCCCTGAAACTGTTGGAGTAGAACTCGCAGCACCACACTCGAATCGGTAGGATAAGAAATGATACTGTTTGTTCCCTCCTAGACTCAGGCAGTCAATCAAACCATCGTCCAGTTTCAGCTTGAATGATACCCTGGTGCTCCCTCCCAACCTTTTATTTATTATATTTATATAAATATAGATGTAATGTAATAATAATATGTTATATATGAATATATAGTAGTGCAAAAAATTATATAAGGATATTTAGTTAAAATATGTAATAGTTGGAGTCCACGAGCCCTATGATAACCATGTTAAAATAAATTAATTAACCTGCTGAAATAATAATATTAAGGCAGTAATAATAATATGCAGCTTCGTACCACTTTGTATCACTGATGGATGACTGTATCTCTGGAATGTGAAGGTCATCTTGTTATTCATTGAGGTATAAATATCAATAAAGCATTCAATTGTATATAAAACCATAATATTATATTATTACGTATTTTATCATGACATATGGATATATAGCCTTCTGGAATGAAGAGCATTTATTAATTTTGAATTATTATTTGATATAATGCAATAAAATAATTATACCGGCCGGATCACCAATACTGAAGAAATTAAAACTTTATTAATTATTTTATTACTTCTTCCATAATATCATATTTATGATATGCAATTAATAATGCTGAACAGCTGTGTTCCTCTGAACCGCTCAAATAGTAGTTGATGATCGTGTACTGAAATGTTAAGGTCATATTACGCCATTTAATGGAAAATATAATGAAGGAATTAAAGGTTGAGTGGTCGAGAGAGTCGTCAACATTTCTATTAATGAAAATATGCTAGAGCTTGTAAAAAACATGTATCATATAATAACACATACTAGTATCTACGCATCTATATATACATCCATTGCTACTTTCGAGAAGGCAACTCGACGGTGCTAGATACAGCTGAAAATTGATCCCCATTCTTACTGCTGCTTCTACCAGGAGATGATCATCCTATAACCGCAAGACCTGCTCTCCTAAACTGTATGGTACCTGAGAGAAATTTACCTTTCTGGCGTAATAAATGTAGATCATATTGAAACTAAATAAAACATAAAACATTTAAATATACATGAATCAATAAAAATATGTATGTATTCTTGAAATATGGATAATAAAATACAAACATATTCAGCAGAATTGAGCATTTATTAATTTTAATAGAATCCAATGATCTAAATTCAGTGGCGTCTCGTCCATATGTGCACCTCGTGCACTGCACAGTCTAAAATTGTATATTTCATGTATTATCAAATTCATCAATTTAATACTCCGTTAATACTCGCAGACTGGGCATTTCAAATGGTGCACCAGATCCTGTATATCCCACACGTGGATCGTTTGTAGATGTTTTTTTTTTCTATAACTTGATTGCCGATGAGTTAGTGTCTGTTTTGTGCACTTTGTGGTCTGCACAGAGTAGTTTTATTCACTGGCTAGTTGCAATTTTATTCTGTTGTTTTGGGACATTGACAAGGTACTTTTTGTGGCATATCACAAGAGACTAGGCAAAGGAGGAACTATGGAGCAAGATATTGTTGTCAAAATTGACCTCCGGGTTCGAAAGAAAGTGCAAAACCGGTTAATTTTCTCACGAGACGCCACTGTCTAAATTAATATAAAAACATCTTAAGATACAATTCAATAAAATATCTGTAATATCTGGAATCCACTTTCTGTAACCTTGAAGTAATGAAATTTAATTATTTTTATTTATTGTTTTCATGCACAATTTGCATGCAATGCAATGAAATGTAAATTAGATCATGATTGATATTATTATAATCATATTATTATAATAATATGCAATCATGATCCAAATTTGCATTTGCATCTTGAAAAATAATATTATAGAAAAAAAAGCAACGATGATACACATACAATGATAATACAACATTCAATATACAACTGTAGAGATTTGAAATAGTAAACATGTATGTACAAAATACATCAGACATCCATTGGTTTCTCTCTGAAAAGAAAAATCAGGTAGGCCCTAATATCTCAAATGTCCTGGAAAAGCTGAAAGACAGGTTAAATCATCACCATTATCATAGATAATATCATATCATTTAATATCTCAACATAAAATAAGAATCTGACGTTATAATGTCAAATAAAAATACGAGCAAGCCAGTAAACTATAGTAGAATATATATCCGTAACTTAGCTGGTCATCGAAAGACTTCCGCTGTTGCAGCTTCGATAAAATTAATATCTATTAAGAATTTGTTTTCACAGTTATAGTCATATAACATAATAAGTGTAAGTATAATATATATCTGTTATCCACTGGTTTGTAACTGAAAAAACAAAGATTAGATATGTTTTAATATCCTAATAGTCTTGGAAAAGCTGGAAAACAGCAAACAATTATGAGAAATAAATTTTACATAAGCATGAATAATGCCCAAAAACGTAGATTAAGTAGAACCAGACAAAAAAAAGTCCGATAACTCTTATTGGTCTGGATCTATAAATGATAATGGGAAACAGGAAAGCAATGATTATAAATTATATAGTTTTGGTGAATAAGGGAAATGCTTTTTTGAGTATAATTTGTCGTGTATAATGCTTCCTACATTTTTTTCAGTGAAAATGGCATAGAATATAGATAAAATAGCGAAGGGTTGTTATAGTATAAAATGATAATACCAATTTTAATTGTATTCACATATCTACAGATTGTGATCCTGCTGCAATTGTAGACGGGCCCGCTCATGCACTACTAACCTTAGATAAATTATCACAACCACCGAAAAACAAAATATATTTAAAATTATTTAAAAATACTTAGGAGTTCCTTGGATAATCTGAAATTACAGAGAATACTATATCTACAATATCGATGTGCTGCTGCCATAGTGGAAAAAATAATTGATGTGATATAACCACAATGGAACCACAATGGAACTGACTCTTAGCTTCGGGTCCTAGAATCCCTACTGAGCCCTTGCGGCACGTCAAGCCGGCCAGTTCAGCGCAAGGGCTTAAGAACAAATCAAGCAAATGGAACCAAAATTGGCATGCGGGGTTTTTCGAATGCAAGAAATGTTTCTATAGAATTCCAAACACAAATTTTAACCAAACATGAGAATTATCCTGATAACTAAAACACGAACTGTGTATTTCTCGGGTGAGACGAACGTTTTGATAAAAGCTTGAACCCCTTCTTAGTAAAAAAAAACTCTTGCCAAAAAAACAACCATTGTTCATTTATTTAGTTGCAGGCGTAGCAACGCTCGCACCGGGGTCGGCTATTTTCATATAAATTTAAGTCAGATAACGCCTGAATCTAGTCTGTTGCATAAAAGATTTCAAACATTGTTGTATGGTACATGCAAGATTGCAAACCATTTCGTTGTTCACGCTTCCTTTGGCTTGAAATTAAACAAGGGGAAATTTGAGGCGCATGTTAAATTTCATTATTTTTTCTATGCAGCTTAAATGACCAGTGTGCTTTTTAACGAGAATGATATCACAAATCAAAATTCCGTGGAACGTTACACCAAATGCAAAGCAGGCTTATCGCTCAATCAACAATCGGTCCAACCGTGCGATATCCGTTCCGTTCTGTTTGAATAGCCGATGCACCATTCGAGTTCCACGAAAAACACTTAATACTTCCAGCTTACCAGGTTGGAGTCGCACTGACTGGACTGACAGGACTGAAAATATGCACACTGCAAGCGCAATTCCGCAAACACGGCAAAGTGGGGGCCGATTCCGATCCCATCTTCGCTAACAAATCAAGTGTTTGAAATGCTCTTAAATTCAGTTGCACCCGTTCTGTTCCGTTTGGGCACCGTCCAACGGAACAGGCGAGAGAAAGCTGACGCCAATGCCGGATGCCGATTGCAAATAGCAACCCTGCTCCAAAGAAGACAGATGGCAAATAAATCGAGCAAATATCGAAGCGATAAATCCACTGATCTTCACCCATTTACTTTCCCTGCTCCGATGGTGATAATCTCCTCAAAAAGCAACCGAAGTTGAAAAGTCATTTCGTCCGACTGGGATTCAAAACTCATTAGTACAAGATGAATTAGTGCTGCCACCTGTCGTCGCCCGTTTGGCCAACTAACCAGCAGCTAAGTAAGCGGTGACTAACTGCTTGGAAGGAAAAGTTCGTAGAAAATCCTTCTAGCAGTGAGCAAATTATTTCACTTTGAAAGCAAAGCGAAAAGGCTCATAATTTCACTTTAAGAAGGAGGAAAAAAGCTTTTAACGCCCCTCCTGAAGCATATTTATAGTACCAGCAACAGCACCGGGACTCGTGCTAGGCATTCAACAGTCAAAAGGGGAAACGACCAACCAAAAAGCGCACCACCATTCGCCAGTGCCGGGATTTACGGTTGCCGGAAAAGTTTCTGCCAAGTTTGGAATGGAGGTAACAGATCGGAACGGGAAACGGGAAACGGGAAACGGCAAGGGAAATGCATTTTCACCAGTTTTAATGAAAATTTATTTTAGTCTGAAAATACCGAAACGCTGAGCAGCGCGCTGTTGCTGTGGTCGATTCGGGAAGCAGATATGGAAGTTGGCAGGATCCGGCTGTAGTTTACTGCACTTGCTCTGAAAGGGGTTAGTTCGAAACGGAAAAAGACCAAACATTCGGATGTGCTTTTCATTTCCATCACCCAGAGTAACCGGAGGTGGGAGGTTGAGGGGGGATTCGCAGATCGGATGAACGCTAAAATGCGAGTGTTAAAGATAATGGAGATCGTGGCGTTTTATTCCCATGATTCTTCATCTTAGTGGGGAAAGGTTCGGTAGGTTTGGCTTGCTTGCCGTAGCTTATGCCTGCCTTAAACGTAATGTAGGGTAAGTGTGCCAGTGATAGGAGAGTTCGTATACCTTTGGAATGGGTGTTGAACCGAATTGAGGTTAGCTTTGCTCAATAGTGCTTTTGAAGTTAACTCATATTATAATAGCGTCCTTACAGTTTGGTGGTAATGGTGAACAGTGTAGTTAGTTTCTGCAGTGCAGTGCATTACCAAAAAAAAAAAAAAAAAATGTAAATTGATATTTTCTCTAGTTAATTCGAAATTTTCAATTTTTTTGCCCCAGTGACGGCTGACGGCTGGCGGCTGGCAGCTGGCGGCTGACGGCTGGTGAATATTGTCCACATCGTTTGATGTGAATAGGTTGTAAGCGAAACGGCAGAGAGCAAACAGTAAGAGGATTCTCTACAGCCTAGTGATATCCCTTCTGCTTGCTCAAGTTGTTCTTGAGTATACAATTATAGGTGCCCTCCACTGTCAAAAGCTGCAGCCAAGCTTATCAGCGAGAACGAAAATGTGGTGAATGTTTATTAAAGGGTGTTCTGATCAAAATTTGGTCAAACAGCAATGTGTGTGAGACGATCATAGTTTTTATTAATAAGTCACATTCTTTTTCTTTTCCAAGTTCAGTTAATACCGAATACAGGAGAAATATTCAGCCAAGCTTCCTTTTAACCGAATGCGAATGGCCAGGTATTTCGTTTAACACCTGCCATAAGATTCTGTACAGTCTCCTTGTCCATTTTTTTCACCGCAGAACCCCGGTTTGCCTTGAACTGTTTCCACTTGACGATGGCGCAATATTGTTCGATTGGGTGGAGCTCTGGCGTGTTGGGAGGGATTTTGTCTTAGGGCACCACTTGAACGTTGTTGGCAGCATACCCCTCCATGGCCTTGTTTCCGTAATGGCAAGATGCCAAATCCGGCTAAAATAGAACGGAACAATTGTATCGCTTCAGGAAAGGCAGAAGACGTTTTTGTAGGCACTCGCTCAGATTAATTTCATGGTTGACGGTTCCGGTCGCAAAGCCACAGGTAAAGATGGCCTGCAACACTAGATATTTCTTCGCGAGCTTTGACAGTTTAATGTGCTTGACAATATCTGCCACCTTTCCCCGTCCGGTTGCCGTATAAATTTCATGTCCAGGAAGCTGTTTCAAGCCTGCCTTAACGTAAGTTTCATCGCCCTGTACCACGCAATCAAACTTTTTCAGCATCATCGAGTACAACTTTCGCGATCGTGCTTTGGTCGACGTGTTTTTGTTTATCGTCGTGATTTGGAGTCACCACTTTCATGTAAGTAGACAGCCCAGCTCGTTTTTTAGCTATATCCACGGTTGAAGGCGCCACTCCCAGCTTCTTCACGACATCTCGGACGGAGAGGTTAGGGTTCCGCTCGAAACAGCGGGCTCTTTTTTCGTCACTGTGGCCTCCAACTTTCGATTTCCCCCCGATCCAGCTTTCCTGGCTGTCGACAAACGTTCACCGAACAGTATTAATACGTTGGTAACAGTTGATTAGCCACATTCAACAATTTCACCATCTTGGATTTTTGGATTTTTTCCATGCACGTGCAAAATTTTGATGCGTTACTTCTCTTCCTTCGACGGCATTTTGATAACTGAAGGGCTAATCACAAAATCAAAATAGAAATACGGTGCTACACGCACACATCTTCAAAATGAGGGGTGTGCAAAAAAATTTAATGCACGATAAAAGGAAATGCGTCTCGGAAAAAATGCGACACTTTGTTTTGGGTGTAACTTTTTATCGCGTGGATAAAAATTCATGAAATTTTGGGTAATACTCTTTTAGAGTGTTTTGTTTATGTGTGCAAAATTTTATCTGTCAAGTAGTTTTCAAGATACATTCGAAACAAGAAGAGCTACGCCAGCAAATCATGGGCGCGGTGATCAATAATCCTGGTCAGTCGCACAGATGGATCGGCAAAAGGCTTGGAATCTACCATTCCACCGTGTCTCGCGTTGTGAAGATGTTCCAGGAGACGAAGACCATCAAGCGGCGCGCTGGAAGCGGCCGAAATCCGAAAACGGAATATCCAGAGAAGGCGCGGAAGATAAGGCAGTACTTAAAGAATAACCCAACCTTTCCACCCGAGACGTGGCCAAAAAGGTCAATTCGTCGAAGTGGTTCATCCAACAGACCATGGAGCGGGCTGCGCTACGTGTTTTTAAGGTCAGAAAGGCGCCAAACTGGACCAGGCTGTGTCGTCATGGACGACGAGACATATATCAAGGCGGACACCAAACAAATCCCCGGCCTCGAGTTTTTTGTCGGTACGTCCCGCATGGAGGTTCCGGAAAAGTTCCGGAAGAGAAATATGGACAAATTCGCGAAGAAGTATCTGTTGTGGCATGCGATCTGCGAATGCGGACGGTACAGCAAGCCGTTCGTTACAACCGGCACCATAAACGGGCAGATTTATCGAGAGGAGTGCTTGCAGAAGTGCTTGCTGCCCTTCCTCCGCTGTCACCGTGGTCCAACGCTGTTCTGGCCAGATCTCGCTTCGTGCCATTACGCCAAGCCTGTAATGGATTGGTACGAAGCGAAAGGCGTTAATGTGGCCCCGAAGGAGGCAAACCCGCCAAATACACCAGAACTTCGTCCGATCGACTGGGAGAAATTGTGTAAGGAAGATGGACAAAGCCAGCTTGTGGGAGGAAATTCAATAAATAAATTATGCCAAAACATAGCTAATATATAGTTATTTAATCGCTGAAAATTTGAGAAGTATCAGATTTAAAACTATTTTTTTGTGATTTTTGTGTGTCTCATTTTTTCCGAGTCCAGTCTTTATTAAAGGGTGATACGGTCAAAATTTGGTCAAGGGAAAACGCGTGTAAAATTTCTTTTTCAAGTTCAATTAGTATAAAATTCAGGAAAAATATTCAGTTAGGCTTCCGCTTGCCAAATCCGAATTGCCGGGCCTTACGCTTGACCCCTGCCATCAGATTTTTGTACGAAAGCCACACTTGTCCACCCCAAGTAGCGCACTACGATCATAATTAGTTGTAGATGCTTGATTATGACCTGAGCCAGTCATATATATGTTATCTCAACTGAATTGCAACAAGTGTGCTACTAGGGACACTTCTTCGCTCGACAGAGAAGCCAGTTTGCCTTGAACTGCTGCTCGTCCTTAGCAGATTTTTGGTCTTCTTTAGGTTCCGCTTGACAATAGTCCAGTATTTCTCAGGTGGGCGGAGCTCTGGCGTGTTGGGAGGTTCTTGTCGCCAGGAACCACCTGCACGTTGTTGGCGGCGTACCACTCCATGGCCTTTTTACCGTAATGGCAAGATGCCAAATCCGGCAAAACAGTACGGAACAACCATGTTTCTTCAGGAAAGGCAGCAGACGTTTATTCAAACACTCTTTCACGTAAATTTCTTGGTTGACAGTCCGGAAGCTATGAAAATGCTGCTTTTCAAGCCACAGGTACAGATGGCTTGCCAAACCAGATATTTCTTTGCGAACTTTGACAATTTCGTGTGCTTGAAAATATCTGCTACCTTTCCCTTCCTTTTGCCGTATAAAACTCCTGTCCCGGAAGCGCTTGGTACGTCGGCTTTGACGTAGGTTCGTCGTCATTACCACGCAGTCAAACTTCGTCAGCATCGTCGTGTACAGCCTCCGGATCGCGCTTTGGCCGTCCACTACGCTATCTTGTAAGTCAATAGTCCGGCTCTGTTTTTGGCTCGATGCACGGTTGTAGACGATACACCCAGCTTATTTGCGGCATCTCGGAGATAGGTTAGGGTTTCCGCTTGAAACTACCGGCAACTCTCTTTGTCGTCTCAGCGGCTTCCGGTTTTCGATTTCCCCCGATCCAGACTTCCTGGCTGTCGACAAACGTTCTCCAAACACTTTAATTACATTTGTAACGGTTGATTTGGCAACTTTTAGCGATTTTGCCAACTTTGCGTGCAGTAGCTCGAAGTTTTCGCGATGCGCGAGCAAAATTTCGATACGCTGCTCTTCTTGCTTGGACGGCATTTTGACAACTGAAAGTGAATTCAAAATCAAAATAAAAACAACATTCTACACACACACACCTTCAAAATGAGGGGTGTTCAGGTTTTTTAAATGCAAAATTGAAAGAAATACGTCAAGTTGATATTGACCAAATTTTGACCGTATCGCCCTTTAGATGCTTCAAATACGTCCAAAACTAAAAGGCTTGGATGGTTAGTCCTTTATTTGAAGAATGGGTATTAGCACTAGATCAGACCCCCTTCACTCTTTCTAAATCTTAGAGACAGATAGCAGCGCCACTCGCGTAGCCAAAATGAGCTAACGTTGAACCACATTGATAGACAAAACAAACACACGCATATGTATGCCCGAACACGTACAGCGAAGATCAAAGTTAATAGCACAAAATTGCCATTTCTTCTCGAGCGTCGATTCGTTTCGTTACGACATGAAATGAATTTCTATAGCAGTTGCTCTTATGAGATTCCGGTTTTTGGTGGTTGAATGATTTCAAGCAATTATTTACTGATGGGACTATTGAAAAAACTTCCACTTTTAATCAGAACATTCAAAACAAACCACTCAATATCTCGACTGTCACAAGAGTGCACGCACACTAGGATCCGTGTGAACGTATGATCAAATATTTCAATGTGCTGTCAACAGACGTCGTTGCAATCATATAAAAAAGTGTATTCTCTAGATTAGTCTAGAAAATAATATCTGGGACATCTTGTTCATTTACCATCTTTGATTAGATGCAAGAATGAGAAAGGAGGTCAGAGAGATTATACTGTTTGTATTTATCTGTCCAAGTCACCCACAAATTCAATCAAAGCTGATGAATATTAAGCTTCAATTATTTCCTCCAAAAATGACATCAGTGCTTCAGCCCCTTGATCTAGGAATTATCAAATGTTTGAAAGTTCATAACCGGAACAAATTAGTTAAGAAACAGCTGAATGCTATAGAAAATGGAAAAGCATTTGAAATCGATTTATTGCAATGTATTTATATGGTGAGCGATGTTTGGAGTAATAATGTTAAACTATCAACCATAGTTAATTGTTTTGTAAATGCTGGGTTCGTTAAGTCCAACGAGATAATACAAATCAACGAAAATGACTTGGACACCGACGACGTAGATTTTGAGGCCAATTTTGAAAAGCTGCCAGGGACTAGGATTCAGATCATTTGAAGGTGAACTTGAACATTTGTTTTAATTTTCATTTATTTTAAAAATATTGAATGTTACAGATTTCGCAACGTTTGACGACGATCTTTGCTCAGGCGACTTACTGACTGTTGATGATATAGTTCAAATTGTTAGTTGGAAAGAATCACCTTATCAGAATGGAGAGGAGCTTGAAGAAACAATCGACAACGATTCAATACTGACTCCATCCCACGCTCAGCTGTCAGATGCTTTTGATGTTATTTACGCAGCATTGCTGACAAAAGATAGTGCTGAGGACATAGCTACGATGTTGAGATGGATTTTTGTCGAGTTCAAAGAGAGTTCATAACTAGAAGGAAAAACCTGCCAGTAGCTCGGTTTCATTTCTTTAAAGCGACATTAGATATAATTATAACGAACATAATTTTTATAGCGACAATCTCTATAACGACGGTCCCTTGCGATGTCGTTATAACGAGCTTCGACTGTACAAGTATTCCACTAAACAGCTCAAACCCTCTAGGATTCATTCAAAACCGATTAAGAAAAACTGAGAGAAATTGTGTAAGGAAGATGGACAAAGCCGCGCCCAAGATCTCATGGGCAGTGTTAAGAGAAACTTACATTCAGCTTAGAGGAGGATTTCAATAAATATAATTATGCCAAAACATAGCTAATATATAGTTATTTCATCCCTGAAAATTTGAGAAGTATCCGATTTAAAATGAATTTTTGGTGATAATTTTTGTGTGTCTCATTTTTACGAGTCCAGTCCTTATTATACCAGCTTTGATTGCTTTTTTCCCTGCTAGCTTTAATTTTAAAAAGCAATGCACAATATTCTAATTTAAAAAAGCAATGCTCAATTCAAATCGTACCAACAGTTCTTGGCAATCAAAAAACCTAATATTCAAAACAATGTTGTGATTTTCGGAAGTCAAATAATACTTGATTAAGAAACATAATTCATAGTTAGACGTATCAACGTAATATGTTTACTAGAACTATTCATGACATAAGCGAAACCGGTCAAAGTAACCCAGCTGATCAATGTTTTCCCGTTTTACGGTTCTGTAGTTTCGTGTTATTGAGCATATATGTTAATATAATGTTACAGTTTGATTCAGTATTTTGAAATAATGATTCCATATCCAAGAGGTTTAAATGGAGCTCATGCTCCGATATTATTCGGGGTAACAGGATTGGGTGGCAGCAGGATTCTTTTAAGTAAACGACAAGCTCAACTCACGCAGCGTTTATTAAAATATTTTAATTATATTACCGACTTCAGATTTGAACCTATTTAAACAACCAGTAAGGATGCTATTGGAGCCACCCACAAAATGGGATAGTGTTATCCGCATCTCACTAGGGAGCATTTCTATTGTTTTTTTTTTGTGCTCACTCGATCACTTGCATCGCTGAATTATAGATAACAGAAACAGTACGAACCGCGCCATGTCCAATAGCAAAATAGAGCGTAATAAAGCATCGACACAACCTTTCACAGCCGATGCTCGAAGCAAACTCTTTTTCGTTTCCATTTTTACAACTGTATCAATCCGGTAGAATCTTCTTAAGAACAATCTATGCGAATCCATTACAAATTGTGATTGAGGGATTTGGTAAAAATAAGAGTGCGTAGATTCATTTCGAGCCTTCTGTTAACTTTATGCTACTACAGGTATACCTCGATAGTACGTACATCAACATTCGCACTTCAAATCGAAATTGCATAAAAACTACTGTTTGTATCTGAAAACTTATACTAAACAAAGAAAGAGCAATCTTTTGCTCTGTCTTTTGGTTGTATTAGATTTTCGATACAGCCAGTAGTGTTCATAATTTCGATTTGACGTCGAAAGTTGATGTACGTACTATCGAGGTTCTATATAGACTAACTCTAAGACCAGTAGGTTCCATACAAAAACGATTTTTCTTGGCTCAGTCAGTACTAGAACATCGGTCCCAAGCTCAGTCCCAAGCTTGATAATGCGCCTAAGTAATGAACTCACATGAACACACTCTCAAATATTTCTGTCAAAATAACACAGCAAATCAAAACAAAGGCGCAAATATGTATAACAAGGTGCTGGCTGCAAGGTGTAATTCAGACCAAGGGTTCTACAACAGTGAACCAATTTCAAATCGCTAGTTGCATATTGATTGTTGGTATACCTGTATTGAAGTCCAGGCTCATCGGTTTAGTACTGCGGTGATACGTCTGTGAGTGATCTGTGGTAAAAGCTTGGGATGAATAATAAAAAGATAGTTTGGGAACCAGCAGAGGTGTTTTCATTTTGGCGTACATATTCTATCACAAATTGGTGACGGGATTTGATTTTTTTTCTGAATTCTGGTGGTTGATTATACTTTTATATCACAGGAGTAACCACGGTGAGTTTTCATATGTATAGCAGGCTCTTAATGAGGGAGGAAACCGAATAAAATTTTCCGGTGGCAAAGCGGGCCATATCTTGAAGTTCACACCATTTGTTTTGCAGGTGTGTGAGTGAAGTGCGCTGCGTCTTATAAGCCCAGAGGAGAAAAAGCTCTGGTGAGAGACTCCGAAAAAATGCTCGATAAGGAGTGGCATGTTGCTCTCCGTCATCTAGTGAACACAGAGAGTCGTATGATTAGAGCTCTGTGTCTTGTAAACAGAAAGGTCAGCGTCAAGACAGGGGGGGAAGCAGGGGAACTGCTAACCACAAGCCGAGAAGAAGTAGCTCTGTGTCAAGAGAACAAATTTAACCAGCTGGTGAACGAAGAAAGTAGTCAAATTTGGTTGCGCTGCGTCTGGTAAGCAGAAGAAATGGAATTCGCATTCATTGTTTGCACTCATTTGACATTTGTTTATAGTTTAGTTGTGACTACTCTAGCACTTATAAGACATTTTTACGGTGGTACGATGGATTAAAATAAAATCTTTTCGAAGCTGCCTCCGTTCTCGATTGTAGGAGTCCCTCCAACAGACCGCAGGAACAGATGGACCACATGGAAGCGAGGGTTTGAAATTAGCCTGAGAGCAGTGAAAATGCAGGATGGAACAATCTAACATTATCGATGATCGCCCGTGGGAGTCGATGAACAGAAATGGAGTTACAGTAATCGGAGAGATACGTAAACCAGATCGAAGGAGGGGATTTAAGCTAGTTAACTTGTTGGCAAGCATTAAAACTGATTGATTTATTAACATAGGTTCAAGGCTTATGCTCAGGCAGATTTGGCTGAAAGTAATCGTTATGTTCGATGCATGAAATCGTAATTTCCTGACGGACACGAACAACTCAAAACAGCGTCACGTCGTTTATGTGGTGGAAAACGGACCTCAACCTCTTACTAGGCAAAGCTGACGGCTAAGCAACTGGGGGTGTTAGTTACGTGGAGTTACCCAGTGAGCGTGAATCAGTTCATCAAATGGAAACGTGTCGAGCATTTCCGCTTGCATTCGGGGTGTAAGGATGCATATCCCCACATGAGATAAATCGGTGAAGCCTTCTGTTTCTCAGCGTCTTCGTCGGTTACCATTACCCTATGTTGGGTAAACTAGACAAAAAGAGTTGAATGGCTTGCTGTCCAAAAATATCATCGGGGGCGGTATTTGAACCAAGCAGCTGAGGTGTTGCCAA
>JASCZW010009147.1:0-44717 GCA_034211315.2 Aedes japonicus
GTTAAATGGAGCAACTTAGTCAATCATGGTATCCAAAAGTAACTGATATCTTTCTTCTACAACTAGGGTAACTGTCCCATTTTAATCTCATCCTTCCTGGGTTCATTCTATGCTGAATCACGAGATTGAAAAGTTAGAAGACTGCTTCCTTTTCATATTCATGTTTGCTTAAAGCCCGATTCAAAGTAAATTCGGACGCATTCTAGTGATCATAACTCAAGAATTAAACAACATACACAGTTGATCAAAACGTCAAACAAAAATGTTTATTTATTCTGCTTTGAAAAGATGTATAATAAGTTATAACATTTCACCGTTTCGAACGAACTGTCGCACTTTACTTGTGATCGATGCCATCATGAACGCATTTGTTGTGCATTTGTCACTTCTTTACCGCATCCTCGTTTTTTCGCTTGACAATTGCCCAATATTTTTCGATCGGTCTGAACTCAGGGCAATTAGGAAGATTAATCTCTTTGGCGACGAAATTAACATTGTTTGTCGCATACTATTCTAGTATCTCCTTAGAGTAGTGGCAGCTGGCTAGATCCGGCCAAAACATAAAGTTGGTTTTGTGTTGCCGACTGAAGGGTTAAATCCGCTTTTCCAAACACTCTTTAATGTGTTTACGGCCACAACTGCAGATTCCTTGCCAAATTATTAGTTTCCTAGCAAACTTATCAGCAAAAACAAACTTATACCTGGAAGGGACATCCCCACGATCAGTTTCAAAGTAAAATATTCGTCCGGGGATTATCGATATAATCCATTTTGATTTATGTCTCGTCACCCATTAAAATACAGCCATCAAATTTCGTCAAAACTCGTTCGTTTAGTAATCGTGCTCGCTTTTTAGTCACTAAACTTTGTTTCAGGGAGCGATTCGGATGTTTACTGGCACAAAAAGACTTATATCCTTCTCTTGAAAGGATCGTATTTCTTGTCCAAATCACGTATGGAGACACCTGGGTTGCCTATCACGTACCTCAACACCTTTCTCCTCAGCTCTTTGTTCCTAGTGCCACTTTTATGATAGATGCACTGTGCTCTATTCACACTCAGAGTAACTTGTAACGTTTGATTACAAGACACACGGGATTTTTTAAAACTTTTTCTATTTTTGAGGTGGACCACGAAGGATTCTCTAAAAGTTTGTGCACAATTAATTTTCTTTTCTCGAGTTCCATGTTCCGTAATGTCGGGATGCGTCGATCAATCAAGGTAACCAATTTCTTCATCAATGAAACATCAACAAATGCCTGTCAAACGTTTTTTGTTCCACCCACCAGGGACGCGGTGGTGTATTAAACCGTGCGTCCAGATTTACTTCGAATTGAGCTTTAAATTTAATAACATATGCAAACATTGACATTAATTTGATTTCTAGTAGGATAAATAGTGTGATGTGTCATTAGATTAATACTGAGAAAACATTAGATCAAAAGAAGAAAAAAAAATGGTCGACATTCATTTACTGTGGTGCACTTACGTGAAACGATAAGTTGTCCAATTATGAACGTTTACGATTCCGTCCGTTTTAATAACACAAATCGAAGGGAAATCTTTCAAAGCATCTTTGGAAATAAAAAATCGAAACTAATACAAATGTGAGATTGTCTTATAATAACGTTTTGTATACTAAATTTCGTGAGTATTAACATTTTGTGACGAATGAGGTGTTTTGAGTTTTGAGTTTCCGGTGAGCGCTGTCCTTTTTGACACGATTCCCGAGCAAAGGCTTATGCCAAATTGATAACAAGTTCTGATATCAGATTATCAGTGTTTGATCACTAAATATGTTATCATTTGGGCTGAATAAACAGCTAAAAGAACAAAAAGATACCAAATTATATTCTAGAAATGAAGAGGTATTCCACTAAACAGCTCAAACTCTCTAGGATTCAAATTATATACGTTAGATATCACAATATTAACTCGTTCATTTTCATAACAATACATTTTGGATAGCCAAGAACATCCCAGGAAGATACCGAAATATTTAACATTTATCAACGAGAATTTAATAATATGTATGGATTTGTACCATATGCTATAAAAGTGCTTTACACTATTAATAAGGCAGATATTTTTTCTTCTTGAACTTCTGCTTATTGAGGATGTACTAGGTCGTCAATTATGCCTTAAACTCAAATGTTTTGAATATTTTTCATTTGGAAAAATTGATGTAGAATAATTCTGAAGACAGTGTACACTGTGATTTTATACAGCCATATTCTTTTGGGGTTGACCCCTTGGGCCTGAAGGGGTTAATGTACTTTTTTAGGTCCAAAAAAAATCATATTTATGAATTCTTCAATAGTGTCTGGCCAGAAATTAACAATTTTCTATATTGAAATTTCGTAGATGCGTAGATCGATTCGTCCAAAAATTTGAAAATCTTTTCAGAAACGACTGAGTTATTAACATTTAAAACCTGACCACTTTTCGTGACGGTCGCAATGCGATTTTTTAAAAATTGTACCCCAGTATGGAAAACAAAAACGTACTCCTACGATTTGAGTAGCAAAGTACCAAACGTCTCATATGCTTCAGCGGAAACATATAATGGGTGCATCTTTGCGGACAGCTTCGTTTGGTTGTTACTCTTGGAGCTGTTAAAGTATGCTTAAAAATTGACTGAATTTGGTGATTTTTCGTGCGATAACCCTATCTATTGGTGAATCCATCTATGGATCGCCATTACAGTAGTAGAAACACTGTTGTGTACAGAAAAAAATGGCAAAACAGTCAAGCAACTACGCTCGTTGGTTTTTTTTTTGTACTGTCAGCTCCACACTGGAACGAATAACTGATATAGCCGATACGGCATTTACAACATCCTCGTCCTTCTGGAGAAAGACGAGATCGTCGAATGGAGGCTGGGTTCAGTCCATGGGCAAGATGGACGCGGCTGAAGCTTCCGACGAAGCACGAATAATGAAAGACGAGACCTTCTTAAGGCTGGATAGTAACGACGGGCAGGGAACTATATCCATCAAAGGAGGTAAGCGTTGACGTCAATTACTTTACATCGATACTTTTATCAATCCTACTGAATAATTTGATAAAACCACTAGAGATTCTGCAACCGTAGGTCTAAAATGATGATAGGCGGTCAATCTAAGTATTCTCGATGGACAGCATTCATCTCTGTTAAAACCTAGTAATTGCAAACCACGATCCATAACCTTCAATGGCACATTAGAACAGTCAGAGGACATTATTGCATGTAGATTTAATGATTATTTCGTCGATAGTATTTTGTCAATCAATCAATCCATTGATATAGTAGACGATCCAGACGAAATAAAACAACCGATTAATATTAACTGTAATTTTAGCGTTAGAGGATCTTAAATCTATTTGCTTTTCTTTGAACAAAACGGCTGGAGTGGATAACGTAAATGCAAGAGTAGTACAAGATTGCTTTAATGTCATCAGAAACAACCTGCTGGACCTTATTAATGAATCGCTGCAAACTGGGCACGTGCCACAAGTTTGGAAAGAATCTTTAGTTATTCCCATACAAAAGTTGCACACTTTAGAGAAAATTTTGGAACTTTTTGTAAAAGGCAGCTGTTAACGTATTTAAATAGTAATAATTTGATTGCGCCGGAACAATCGGGATATCGCGAAGGTCATTCTTGTGAAACAGCGTTGAATTTAGTGTTAGCTAAATGGAAAGAAAATGTAGAGCGTAAAGATACGATTGTTGCTGTTTTTTTTGGATCTGGAACGCGCTTTTGAAACGATGTCTCGGCTCTTGTTGTTAAAATCAATCAAGCGCTCTGGATTTTCAGGTTCTGCATACAGATGGTTCGAAAGCTATTTGTCTGACAGAACTCAACGGACGGCTTTTAATGATTCTGTTTTGGAGAACAGCCAACAGCCTTGGCGTACCACAAGGGAGTGTATTAGGGCCCATTTTATTCATTCTATATATTAATGACATGCGACGAGTCTTGCGATTTTGTGATATTAATCTTTTTGCTGATGATACCGTGTTGTTCATTGCAGCTAAAAGCCTCGAGAAGGCCGTTTCACATTTGAATGCAGATTTACGTTCTCTAAGTAGATGGTTAAAGTACAAACAGTTGAAATTGAACATAAGTAAAACTAAATTCATGGTAATTTCGCGGAATCGAGTTAACGAAGACGTCTCTGTTAAAATTGATGATGTGGCAATTGATCGCGTTCGTGAGATTAAATATCTTGGCGTGATTATTGATGATAGATTAAAATTTGACTCTCACATTGACGATGTCATCAAGAAAATAGCCAATAAGTACGGTATTCTCTGCCGATTGAAACGTTTTAACTATTGCTAGTAAAATACAATTGTACAAATCTATCATCTCAACTCACATTGAATTTTGCCCTTCCATTTTGTTTTTAGCTAATCAAACACAAATATCGAGATTACAGCGTTTGCAAAATAAGATAATGCGTTTGATTTTGAGATGTAATAGGTTCACTTCCTCCTCTTTTTTGTTAGATGCCCTACAATGGCTATCGGTGAAGCAGAGAGTTGTGTATTTGACAATTGTGTTCATTTTTAAAGTAATAAACGGTTTGCTGCCTCGATATTTGTGTAATCGAATTGAAAGAGGAAGTGATATTCATAGACATAATACTAGAAACGCGGATGATGTGAGAACACCATATTTTTTGTACGGAGCTTCACAAAATTCGTTGTTTTTTAAAGGTATAAATGTTTTCAATTCGATGCTCATACACATCAAACGTGCAGCAACACTAACAGATTTTAAAGGACAATGTATTTCACACATCAAAGCTGCCTTTTGAACAGCTACTCTGATAACTTTTTATTCTTGACCAATTTTGTATCTTGACGATGTTATTACAACGGATATTTTTGTATGGTTTATTGGTAAATGTTTTATATTTGTCATGGGGCACAAACAAACTATATTTTTCGCCTAGATGATAATGATGGATTTAAAGTTTTTATTTTGTTATTGTAATTTAAAGTAGTCTTCATTTTTTGTGTAGTCTTCAAAAGTTTGAGCCTCGCGCGCGGTATACAGGTATAAAGGACTTCTTTTTGAATTTACAAAAAAAATATTGGCCTTTGATGCTTGAGAAGATGCCATGAAATTGTAGTGGGTTGTCTGGCTGATTGTCGGGGAATTCTTTGTCAGTTCTGTTGTGGTTGAAAGTAAAAGTTTGACTAGGGCCGGTCCAGGATTTTTTCGGTTTGGAAATTTTCTCGATTTCCCTTATTGGGGATATCCTTGGTCAGCCCAAAACTAAGGTGGCGGTTCCATTAGTGTTGAAACCTCACTCGGTAGCGGGCAAGATCGGATATTGGCTTGTATTTTGATAATGTCCTTATACAGAAATCTGTGATTTGAATTGTAATAGAATATTCTGATCGCTGGGATTACTTGCGAACATTTGTGGTTGACATCAATAGCTTTTCATAATTATATCGCTGTAAAGCAAATGAACAGTTTTGGAAGAAGTTTATATCTGTAGATACAATCAGTTCGTTTTTGGTTTTGCATAACTGGTTGAATTGTTTTGAATAAATTATCTAATAGATAAATCGTCTAGCGCAAACCTTTGTAGGGGTAAGTGGCGGGACCATCATCATCATCATCATCATCATCAGTTATCTCAAGAATCAACTGGTATGCGCTACTTCTTTTCATGTCTACTTCGAATACTTTGATTCTCAGGTTTGTTGTTAGACAATGTTATTACATCGTAATTATAAGCTACCGATTCTTGTATAGTATTATAAAATTTATATTTTGATCGTTTTTTTTTCCAATATGTTGATTTGGCAAGCAGTGCACAAATTGAACTTATTTTCTTGAGCATGAGCATGAGCGTGATTGATCGCCAGAGGTTGCTACTTCCTTATTGCCAGACAGCTGTGTTAACACAGAGAACCAATAGATGATGCTTGGGACTAACATACTTCTTCAATGTGTAAAAACTGGTGATCTCAAGCTAAAGCAAAACCGGCGCCGGCCCTGCAAATAAGGAAAGGGTAAGAATATGTTGACGTGATACTCGCTTTATTGGAAGCGTAGGACACCTCTGCACTCCCACGAGAAATCACTGGGATTTTAGATAACAGGATTGGGTAGCAGCAGGGTTCGTTTTGGTTAACGATAAGCTGTCAAGTGAAATATTTGAAAATAAGTAGCGTTTTCCGATTTGAACCGATTTAAACCAAAAGTAAGGATGCTATTGGGGCCACTCACAAAGTGTGATTGTGGGTTTTCATTAGGAAAACAAGTCAATTCATCTCAACGCCTGAGAGCCAACTTGGACCGATCTACACCAACAGTACGGATGCCACTGAAGTCACTTGAAAATTGGGACAGTGGTTTATTTGTTCCAAGATAGGGTGGCCCGACGAGCATGACGAACGAATAATTTGGATCACAATTAATGATGTACTCACCACCGATCTTACCCGGTGAACCACGGCTTTTCATGCTGACTCGATCACTCGCGCAACGAACAATAGGCAACCGAAACAATAGAAAAAAAAATGCTACGCCCGATAACAAAACATTGTGGAACAAAGTATCGATACAAACGATTCAACCGACGCAAACCTATTAAAAATAAATTTATTTAATATAGATACAATGGACCTGTTTCTTTCTACGTCCTTGAGAGCACTTACTACCTGACGAGTCACCTGTACCCAACATCGCAGGCATCCGTCCGGTTTCTGGTTCATTAATTCATCTTCAAGCCTAAATCTCAGTTTAGGCGAAACCATCACTGGTTTTTTTTTTTAACTCATTCTACAGCTTTGCGCGAAACCGAACATTATTAAGGACTGACCCGGATCTTCATTATCACCAAACAGTATGGAACATTACTAATTAACGCTATATGACCAGCAGTTTTATTGCTTTTTGAACTGCATGCCAACGAACAATAGGTCTCGGAATATACGTACACCGACTCACGCTACCGAACAATAAATAACCGAAACAATACATAACGCACAATGCCCGAGAACAAAACCGACACCAAGTTGATACGGCGCATATGGTCGCTTCTACGGCACAAATAATTCTTATGTAAACGCGGCTCACAATTTTCGTTTTCCTGGCTTTTAAAACGAGTCTCTTTCACTTAACACTGTATGAAACTTTTCAGCTTTTCACTTCTTGGAATCACTTTTCACTAGCACAGCTCCGCCGAAATTAGAACTCGCAAGAGAGAGAGAGAGAGAGAGAGAGAGAGAGAGGGGGGGGCTTCCGACACGACCACTCGTTAGGACTAGCAAACACCGAATCTCCATAAATTGAACTTATATTCTTATACATAAAATTTTATTTTTGCCTATCACAGTTCATCAAATGAAATAACATCTGATCTTCGTAAACTGTTCACTCGAAAGCAAAATTACATTATCGCTAAATATTTATTTATATTTAATATTTTCTTAATTTTTCTTATTCAATCGAAAAATTAAAATCGTTTTGTTGATCTGAAGAACCATTTTCTTGATGCAACTTGTATCATTATTTGAAATCTGAAACCCCGCCCTTCCCCAACCCCCGCTTTCAGAGTCACAAACCACCATACAATCATTGCCTTCAAAACCAGTGCTTAGAAATCTCATATATTCAATTCTCATAATGCACCCTAAATGACACAACATATTGTACTGTCTCTAGGGAACATGAAGTAAACCCAAATTTGATTTCATTAATCTCTAGTGCTAGGTGAATCAACTTATTTTATGTTGCTCTGCTTTCATTATTCATTCGTTTTCGAAAGCACACGGCCATCTGTTTTAACTCAGTTTTGAGTCATTTTTGAGTCACTTTTGTCAAAAGTGGAGTCACTCAAATTTGAGTAAATGTTACTGGCATTGACAAGTCGACAAATCAAAAACATCTTCTTCTTCTTCTTTCTGGTTACTTCGCCTCGCGAAGCATATGTTAGGGCCAGTGGCTGAGACTATATGCCCTAATCAAAAACATCGACTTAAAACAGATGGATGTTTTTGATTCGTTGAGTTGTCAATGCCAGTAACATTTACTTAAATTTGAGTGACTCAACTTTTGACGAAAGTGAGTCGAAAACGACTCAAAACTGAGTTGAAACGGCTGGCCGTGCAGTGAATGTTAATAAGCGCAAATAGCTCATTCAATTTCTACCACATTCTACCATGAAGAAAAAAGAACAGTCCTTCATTTGAAGATTTGTAAGAAGATGTAAAAGAATTCACAAATTGTATGAGGGACACGCAATACAGCAATGTCGAGGAATTCTGAAGGTAAACCATCGTTCATCTCGTTTCTAGTTCTTGGAAAGAGCACTTCCAAAATTGCCCTCGTATACGGTAATACCCGGTCCAATACGTTCTCGCTGTTGGTATCGTCATGAATGTATCAGAACTGCCAACAAAATGACATGCAATTTAGAAAATTTGATCAAGAAAAAAACTTACTTTACTACTTATTTACTCACTACTGCCACAATTCCCCTGAATACCATTTTAGGTCAAATGAACTTGCCCTGAAGGACAATTCCCAGTCATAGACAAATCCTTGGATTTCAGGCTGTCCGGTAAATTCAGGGTCCAATGTGTCCTTGGCTAAAGTTCCGTATTCCGCAAACAAGTTCAACTTGAAATATTGGCGAAAGGGCGCCTGGAGGGACGATGTTCCAGATATGCTCTTCGTGATGCAAGAACAAAGTTATTTGTCATAACCGATGCTACAGTGTGGATCTAAAAATATTCGGCACCGCAAAAGTTTTACACTGACTTCACTCACAAGTTATCACTGATACTAATGAATGAAAAAATATACTTAAGGGGGGATATACAGTTAGAATGACCAAAACATTCTTTTTTTTTATTACATAAATAGTTAGTAAATTTCCCGTAGAACACGCTCCTGAAACCCTTTTTTTGAAATTCGAACTCCAAGTGTTTCGTTTCATCGTTTTTCGAAGACGCCTTCTTCGCGCGCAGACCAATAATTAAAACTTTTAACGCGTTTTTCTCAAAACAGTATTTTCGGAGTTTATGCCGGTGATATCTCGAAAACTAATTATTCGATTAAGATGAAACTTATAGGATTTCTTTATCATGATTTGTTGTAATATTTTATTATTAAAGATGGAAAAATGTGATAAAATGGCGGAAAAAATGTGAATTTTTTCAAAAAAGTTACGCCAAAAGTGCAATTTTTTTTTCAATACATCTACTAACTGTAAATGTAATTATGTAATGTATTTTTTTGGGTTAGCAGGTTTCAGATCAAAACTGCGACCAGGAGAGCCGGCACAAGCAAAATGCAACGACTTCTACGTTCTCTAACGACCGCCATTTTGTTGATAAAAAATTGAAAAAACTATTTTTGTATAATACATGGATACACTTATACACTCAGTAGCAAAATAAAAGCCGAGCAAAATTTGCTTCCAAAAAACGCGTTGTTCAACCTTCTGTAACTTTGTCAATTATCAATATATTTTGCTGAAATTTTGACAACGTTATAACTAATGTTTCGACCTTATGTGACCTTATGTGATTTTATGTTGATAAAATTTATAAATTTGAAGTTATCATAACATATGTGAAAAAAGTCATTTTGGACATACCAATTTCAAAAAACCTTATTTCTGTGAAAAACTTAGGTAGCATATTAAACATTTCTCCATGACTTAAAAAAATACAAAAATTTATGTGGACAAAATTTGAACTGTTTCCATTCAGTGGTTTGGACTACAGCTGGCGTCAAAGTTGAGGCTCCAACATGAGTTTTTCCTTGTTCACCCAATTATGACCATGGTGAAATATCGGTGCAAATAAAAAAAAATTTCAAGTCATGGAGAAATTTTCAATATGCTACCTAAATTTTTCACAGAAATACGGTTTATTTTAATTGGTATGTCCAAAATGGCTTTTTTCACATATGTTATGATAACTTCAAATTTATAAACTTCATCAGCATAAAATTTTGGTCACATAAGGTCGAAACATTAAAGGGTGTCCACGATGAAATTGCCACACTATGAAATTGCTCTAACTTTTTAACCGTTGGGTAGAATTTAATGAAAATTTGGGTGGATTTAGTTCATAGTGCATTATTTACATCCTGCAAGTTAAAGTCCTGTGATCAAAACTTGCGGAAATGGAGTCGAAAGAACAGCTCGTGCGTGATAAAATCTTGCGCATTCATCACGAGAACAAGGATCTCTCGCATCGTTCCATCGCTAAAACGTTGGGAATCGCGAATTCCACGGTGTCGCGAGCGATTAAGCGGTTCGAGGAACGGTTGACCACCGATCGGAAGCCCAGAAGTGAAGGAAATAGTATTCCGTACAACACCAAAAATCCAAAAAAACACCAAGAAGCTGCACCTAAGCCGACGTTTTGTCCAGAAGGCCAAAACTAAGGCTGGGCTTCGAACGTTCAAGGTACAAAAACCCCTAATCGCGACGAGAAGCAGAACAAGTCCGCCAAAACCCGTGCCAGGAAGTTGTACCTCAACATGCTGACGAAAGTTGAATGCTGCATCATGGACGACGAAATATATGTGAAGGCCGACTTCAAACAGATCCCCGGCAACCTGTTTTTCACGGCCAAGGATAAGTTCAGCGTTCCAGAGCATGTCCACACTCAGAAGATGTCCAAATTTGCGAAGAAATTCCTGGTTTGGCAAGCCATCTGCACGTGCGGGAAGCGGAGTGCACCTTTCGTGACCCAGGACACGATGAACGGACAGGACAGTGCCTCCAGAAGCGGCTGCTTCCTCTCCTGAAAGCCCACAACGTCCCAACAATCTTCTGGCCGGATTTGGCCTCATGCCACTACTCCAAGGACGTGCTGAAGTGGTATGCGGACAATAAGGTCAATTTCGTGCCGAAAATGCTCAACCCGCCCAACACTCCGGAGCTCCGCCCCATCGAGAAGTACTGGACGATTATGAAGCAGCACCTTCTTAAACGACCTAAGGTAGTGAAGACAGTCGAGGAACTGAAGAAAGTATGGGTTTACATGCAAAAAACGGTTGATTCACAGGTTGTGCAGAATCTTATGGCCGGGGTTAAGGCCAAGGTGCGGGCATTTGCGTATGGACTGTAAATAAAATACGAGTAAAATGGTAAAATGAAGTTTAATAGTTATTTCTCAATCCCTGAAAATTTGATGGCAATCGGATGAAAACTCGAATTTCGCGAATCAATTTTGTGTGTGGCAATTTCATCGTGGACACCCTTTAGTTATAACGTTGTCAAAATTTCAGCCAAATATATTGATAATTGACAAAGTTACAGAAGGTTGAACAACGCGTTTTTTGGAAGCAAATTTTGCTCGGCTTTTTTTTTGCTACTGAGTGTAATTGTAAAAAAGTATCCATTGATTTGAGTGAAAACTTCCCCTTGAATTTTTTTTTCAAAAATGAGTTTTTTTTTCTCGTTCTAACTGTATATCCTCCCTTAAATCTTACGAAAAGCTAATTTACTATAATTTTAATTTTAGTTTTCTATTATTTGACAAGACTGAAGAAAAACGTCTGCACCGATGAAACGCACAGCCTACTCCCTGTAAGCTGAAACGATCATTCTGTTGAAAATTGGCAATAAGCTTGAAATGCTTTGAATTATGCTTATCATATCATAATACGAATAATTCATATTTTGTTTTCGTTGACTACTTAAGGTACACAACTATTTTCCGAATCATTTGCTTTCAACGTGGAACAAAAACAGTGAAAACAATGCTCTAGCTGCTAGCATGAAAAACGGAAAGATCGTTACAAACGTACAGCAGATTCATTAAAATGATGCCGTCAGCACCGTAGAGTAGAAGTTCCTTCGTGCAGAGCATAACAAGCATAAAATCTAAACCATTAGCGGAAGGAGAGCAAAAAAGGATATTCCGTCCGCGGCAACAAACCGACATTTGAGAAAGAAACAGTTGAATCAACTTACTGCTCTGCTCGTTCATGTAATAACAGCGTACCGTAAACACCATTATGATTTTGATACGCGGTTGTAAACGCTAATGTTGAAACCACCCAGCGAACAACGCCGACACGTTTTGATGTTCAATGTTATGGAGGTAATTAAAAGATACAACTTCCATGCGGAGGAAAATTTAAATTTAATGGGTGTAATGATTTCAAATTGATTGCCCTTTTTTTCGGTGTAGGACGATTGGAGTGGGGGGCCGCCTCCTACATTGTTTGAGTTCTATTCAGTAAATAATTTACGGGTTTCACTGTTAGTGGAAAAGTTCTGGGAAATTTACCTTACGATTTAATTCGATTGAGGTTCAAGTTTAATTTTCCCGTGAATTTTGTTCCCACACTAACGAGACAGTGTTCCTGAAATTTGATTAGGTTCCACGGTTCATTCGGAATATCAATTATTTACCAATTTCCGCTTGTGTACCGTTCCCAATTAACGAACCATATGTTGTGGTGCCGATAATGATGAGCACACTCAAAACGACGGTCATCATCGGATGAGTTTGAGTATGCTCTCTGTTTCAATAAATGTCCCCTACCGCCAGTCCGAAGTGCTGCTAATTAAATCAAATATATGCAATATATTATCGGATCATTGCACAAAAGAGTGAGCCTCCGAATGGGACGTGGAACATGTTTGGCATCGGATGTTATGCAGTAGGAAAATTATCTGTCAACTTCGCACGAATCAAAGCTCAATAACAGTCCGTGGGATTTTGTGAGTTCAGGCAGAGAGGTGCCAATGGCGCGGAAAAATTAATGCTATTTAAGTTTGTATTCGTCGAGTGGTTGATGATTGCGACAAGAGTTTGTCGAGTTCGGAATGGTACAAATATTTACACAAACGAATCACTGCAGAACCAATTTAACGGTGGACATCGGTGGGTATCCTTGAATTGCATGTGGCCCATCAAATTTACGGGTTAAATTAGTTGCAGAAGGTTCGAAGCTTACCGCAGTACGTGAAGGCTGAATGGTGCATTATCGTCAATATTCATTAAACGATTTCGAATTTGATTTGATTCGGGTGTGGTTTACCGTCAGCCTTGGGCTATTGGATTAATTGTGTTTTGATGCCGATAAGAGGATTTGACATGCAATGAAAGCGGTTTTGCGAATGGTTACAATAATTTTCAACAACTTAAAGCGACAGAAAAGGATGTTGAATGGCATAAATTCTTATGAACAGTAATTATTCAATCGGCATGCAGGACTAAGAGAGGCCTGATGATTCCGACACTTCCGAGAAAATCTGCCAGAAAAATGTCGAGTGCTCATCACCAAAGACGTCGTAGACGAAATAGGACAGTCTGTCTAGGATAAGCGTTTTCTTGGAAAGTTTAAAGGGAATTGCTCCCGTTTACTGGGGATAGTTTGAAAAAGTGTTTTAATTTTTTGTTTTTGAAAAGTGAACAAGCGAAGTTTTAGTTTAAATTTTCATACTTTTCCAAAATGGTTTTTCAAAGTATTTTAATTAAGTAAATATATTTGATTTATCTATGCAGCAGAAACTTATTGGAACTGTTGCCGGATCAATATTTTATTTTTCAGGATAGTCTCAGTATGACAAAGGCTATTTGTTCCTTTAGGTCAGTAGATCATACCCTCTATTTTCTTATGATCTATCATCTTTCATTATCACATTTCCATGGGTGTCAGGCAATGAGAAAGCGGACTCGCTTCAAAAGAGAGCTCTATGGAAGATGATATCTATGATCAACAAATCGCCTTCAAGGAATGTTTCATTGTTTTTCGTCAGAAAATACTCGTTAGCTGGCAGTATAAATGGAGTAAACGAGATTTGGAGCAATGGCTAAATTCTCTAACTCTCAAGATGTCGAAACAATGTTCATTCAGGAGGTAGAACCCACTCTGAAAATTCCACGATCATTCTTCTAAACCTCAAGAACCGAACTTGTTCTTGAAGTTTTCGGCATTGGGTTTAAGAATACTCTTATTTTAATCTGAATCTTCTAAAATGTCTTTTCTGGCCATGTTCCAAAAAAAACCTCTGTCCTTGAAAATCGTTTGGAGATCTGTAAATTCTCAATATTTGCACGGGAAAGCTTCTGTTCTGGCTTTGATCCAAATGCTCCGGAGGAGCTTGTATAGTTCACTGGATTCGCTCCATTCTCGATATTCACTACAGTAATCTTGATTTGATATTTCTAGATATGAAAATCAATATCAAATAAGTCTGACGCATACCATTGACGTACGATTATTGACAGCTGCCAGTAAGTCATCTACCATATAGAGGATAGTCAACTCGCATCCTTCATTTTCCCGCCGCCGTGCCAACAGCTGTTAGAGGCGGACTTGTTCCGTGCCCAGCCACCATGCAGTGGGATATTAGAAAGATTGACGTCCATGGTTCAGTACCATTGGATACATGCCCTTTCGCTCAATTTTCAAAAACATCTGTTAATTTTCCTACCTGCCGTACTCTGACGGACCTTTCAACACTTTCTCTTCACATCTTTCATTCTAGCCAAAAACATTGTTGTTCACTCTTGGTGCCTCATGGTGATGAGCGAACATCTCCTTCTACATAATAAATTACTGCCCACTCTTAGAACCACGTACGTTGATGGGAAATTATCTGCTTCTGACAAATTTTACCATACTATTGGACAAGTCTTGTTCTTAAAGTATATACACCGAATATGCTCTAGACTTACTCTAAAACATCATCTAGACTTACTCTGGAAATTCTTTGAGCTGAGAATAAACTGTGTTTCAAAGTCTTCTGGAGTTATTGAATTATTCTGGGAGTTGCCGGGACTTTCTTATAAAATTCTCTGAGTATTGCACGCTTGTAAGTTGTCTGGACTTTTTCAGGAATGTACATGGTGTTTTCTGAGAGTTATCTAAACATATCTCTCTCATCTTGCTCTTAAAGTCAACTAGACCTATTCTGGAAGTTCTCTGAACAAAATGGCACAATCAATTAGACTTGCCCCAAAAGTTCCCTAGTCTTTATTTTTGTGCCATGATTTATTCAAAGTTCAAGAAAAAGAACTTTGCGGAGATTTTGAAAGTTGAACCGATTTCAGGAAACCCTTCGCTTGTTCTACAAACTTATCAGAATCATCTCATAGATAGATCTGTAGTTTTCTAAGGAGTGGGGTAGTCTTTTTGGAAAATCCTTGAACTTTTTGCATGATTTTTATGAATTTCTGAGAACGTACGTAAGGTCAAAATCAAAATGATGATTGAAAGTAATGTCATGGAAGGCTGCTCGTAAGGTTCCGGAGTTCCGAAAACTTCCATTGTTGACGTATACTACGTTTCACGCGTAGGTATAGCAGTTTATCCTTCTTTGGGTGTTAACATTTCGTGACAAATAAGGTGTTTCGGGTCATAATAACCCGGATTTAAAACAAATTTTGAAGTATTTGGAGCAAAAATACTTGTTGGAATCCCAATTTTCAGTTTCCGGTGACTAATTTCGTTTTTGACCCGATCGATCGCAAAGAATCTGTGCCAGAAAAGGGGATGTTTTAACACGATCCGTGAGACGCAGACAGATACAAATTTTCATCGAATCATGCTTTCCAACGGCTCAAACTTCAAGACTTTTTTTGAGTAACCTACTTCTAGAAATGCACTCTAAGAAAAATCTGAAGGACTATGTTTTGTTTTGATCTGTTCGAACTTCGGAAAATAAACCATAATTCAAACGTTTATTTTATATGCTAAACTGCTGAATCTGATCCAAAAAATGCCAGGAAGAATGGTAAATTTGACATAAAATATCATAAGAAACAAATAAGTGTAAGCGGGGCTGAAGGTGCCATTTTTTCATTGAACCTTTGTAGTGGCTATAGTTGTGGAATTAACGAAAAAATGCAAACATGCTGTGAAAACTTGAAGCCTTGACTTCAATTTCATACTTGAAATTACGGAGCCAACATACGGAGCCAACTCGGCAGTGGACCAATTCCAATCATTATACCTCAGCCGTATTAAAACCAAATGATATGATTTTTTGTACATGACTAGTGTCTGTGGGAAACTCTTCGTGAATAGAATTTGAAGTCAGAGATCGAAATTCTCACTCAGCTGGATGAAAACCATGCTCTCTCTCAAGCAGGTTGTCGATGAGTAGCGAACCGTTAACTTTTTCATCTCTCCTTTTTCGCTGATAATTCATTATCCTCTCTCCTGCATATGCGAAAATATCTCTCTGCAAAATTCAACGAAAATATTTTCTCATGTCACATTTTTCACTGACAACATGCTCGTTAAACTTAGATCGTATACGAGAAGCAATAACCGAAAATAAGGCAAAACCGGTGCACACTGGTACCGCCATGGACCATCATTATCGAATTATAATTACAGAATAAAACATAAAAAATGAAGACTGGTGCATTTTCAGGTGTCAAAAAGTAAGTGAAAAATAATTATCGGCATCTAGGATTCACTGAAAAAGAAACGATTTATCAGCTACTCATGCTCTCCGAAAATTATAAATCGCCGTTGCTTTTCTAGCGAAAACTGCTGTGAGCGTATAATAGTTTATCGCTTCTCACATTCTTATCTGTTTCTCCAAGCGGGTGAAAAAGGACGTTTCTCTTCTCAAGTAGGCGAAATATTTCAGTCTCTGTTTGAAGTCATTTAATTTTAGTACGGTTGAGTAATTGCGATAGCACAGTGGTCCAGAATGCGATTTTAGCTGGAAAGATACATTTTCAGCCTAAGTTAGAAGTTTTGGAGCTAAATTGTCTTCTACAAAGTTGTTTTTAATAACAAGGCGCTTCTTTTGGTGTAAATGAAAACTAGGGTGGTCCTTATTCTAACTTACTTCCTTATTCTAACGAAAATCTAACTTTTTTATTTGCAGAAATAAAAGCATACATTATTCGAAAAAGTTGTAGAATAAATTATTTCAAGCAACTTTGATGGTATAACTTTTTCTGTACCTTTTGATATGACCGAATTAGAGCATTTTTCCTACGTAGCTTAGGGCGTCAGTTATTTTGCTGTTACTTTTTTAATTCACATTTTTCAGCAAAGTTTTCTTCGCATTGATTCTAGAATAATGAAAGTTACAACTATGACCGAATTAGAGAATTTTTTCCGGTGTCCCTACAGAAAAACGGGCCATATTGCTAAAAATTTATATTTAGGAGACTTCGCGAAAAATGGTACATTTTTGAGCATTAATAACTCAGTCATAAAAAAGTAAATTTCGAAAATCTTCGTATCATATGCATCAAACGATCGGAAGTTTCTTTACATTTCCGCTTTTATATCACTACTATTACTTTAAGAGTCGTAAATTTATAAAGTTAGACACAATTTTGAGATATTGTAACTGTTCACACATTATACAGTATAGAAATCATACTGCAGGCACAGTATTTGCCTAACACAGACTTCCAAGTTATGTACCTTAGCATTTCATATATATATTCCTTCGTGGCAACATTTGTTTTAAGAGACGAATTACCGCCACGAACGTTTCTGAAATGGCCGTGAGTTCGTGAACGATTACGAAAAAAGTGGTAGGCCCTAGACATCGTAAACCGACGAGAACCTCTACAAAATCGAAGAATGGATGACCGTAGACCGCAAATTTTCCATTTTGGGACCGTTTAGAAAATTGTTGGTTAATGATATGGATCTTAGTATGTAGGAAGTCGCCATCCTAGCGTGGGTATTGCCCTGCATACGGTTCTACTTAAAAGAAAGAGCATGCTTTGTTACCGTTCTAAATTCAACATACTGCTGAGTGAAGGGCCAAAAGGGTTGGGCAGGCCCGTAAGCAGAGACACTTAAGCGAAACGAATAACGACAGAGACACTTAAGCGAAAACGAATAACAAAATATGCAATTCAGTTGAGCTTTCCATAAGATGATTTGTTTGGGAAAGACGTGTCAAATTTACTCTGAAAAATCCGCATTATAAGGCATCACCTCCTATTTTGGTTTTAGCAGATAGGTCTATTTCGTCTGCGACTTACAGACTTCTTCAGTGTCTAGTGCTCGACTTGAAGGGCACATCACAGTAGGTCTAGTATTTATAGTAGGTTTGTTGGTACCTCGATGTATGAGGTAGGAGTATGTGGGAAGGTACCTTAATGTGTTTCTTTGTTTGTTTCCTCAAAGGTTGTTTGATACCAACAAGGTTATTAATTCCTACTTCGTTTGAAGTAGGTAGTCAAATTGGTGTTGTGTTGTGTAGTGAGTTGTTTTTGTGACGAAGGAATAAATTTAAACAGCCACGAATATACGCTTCCTGATTCTTATTAAGCAATTTTTTGGAATTTTGTTTGTGAATTGTTATGCTTTCTGCTACATTTAGTTTCCAAGGGTTTGTGATATGTCTTAACATTTGTATGTTATTTAAGTTTAAAAATGTTCTTCGTTGAATATATGTTCAGCTACTTCTCATTTGAAATGGTGTATGAGCCCTTTGTCGGTGTCTTTGTTTGCTTTAGTGGCTTCTACAATATGCTCTTTGAACGAATATTGAGATTTCGTTTAGTTTGTCCAATGTAAATTGGACTAAAGTGCCCATATCGGTCCACGGTGATTGGACTAAAGTGCCCATATTGGCACGGAATTGACAGGGTTGCCTGCAGACAGAGTTCCATGGAGCTCATTATCAAACCCTGACATTCTAGGTAGATTAACCTACGCACAGTCCCAGAGAGGGGTTTCAAGCCAAGGGGCCTGAAACACATCATACAGCTATGAAGCTATCACTCCTCGGTTGGCACGTTACAAGAAATAGCGAGCAGCAATCTTTGCTATGTGTATGATAACATTCACGCCAACGAAGTCCTTAGGTCTACCTTTATATTCAGCTTAAAACTTTACATAACTAAAGACTGTATTCGATGAAATTTGGACACACAAAATAGGTCACCAAAAATTTTCCTTGAGCCCAATTCTTTTCAAACTTTCTGGAAATAAAGTACTACTAAATGGTTAAGTTTTGACATCATTGGTTTATTGAACCTCTTCTCCCAACCCAAATGCCCGCACCTTTGCTTTGACCCCTTTCATCAAATTTTGGGCAATGATAGGACCGACTTGCTTACTTACTTTTAACCACATTTTCTTTAGTTCAAGTTCATTTTCTATCAGTTTTGAAGTTTTAACGAGCTTTGCCTTCATAATTGCCCAAAATTTTTCAATTGGGCGAAGCTCCGAAGTGTTTGAAACCTTGGTTGACGCCTTTTGGTACAAAAACTACATTATTATCTTTGTACCAGTCTAAGGCGGGCCGGGCATAGTGGCAAGATGCCAAATCCGGCCAAAACAGTGTCGAGCCATCGTGAGATCTCAAAAAGGGCAGAAGTCGTTTTTGGAGGCATTCGTCCTTGTAGATTTGTCCGTTGACGGTCCCAGAGGTGATGAAGGGCTGACTCATTTAGCCACATGCGCAGATCGCTTGCCAGACAAAGAATTTTTTGGCGAATTTCGACAGTTTCTTCTTCCGTACACTCTCCGGAACGGCCAACTTAGAGGTGGCGACGTAGTGTTTCTGTCCTGGCATGTGTTTGGTGTCGGCTTTAATGTTGGTCTCATCGTCCATCACAACGCAGAACGGTTTTGTGAGCCACTCCCTGTACAGTTTTCTTGCACGAGTTTTGGCCACCGAGTTCTGTTTATCGCTCCGGTTCGGTGTCTTCTGGACCTTGTACACATGTAATCCAGAACGTTTCATTGTTTTCTGCACAAAACAAACTGAAACTTTCGCCTTTTTCGCAACATCCCTGATCGAAATGTTGGGATAACGCTTAAATTGGTTCAATACCATCCTGGCCTTGATCCGGATTTGATGTGCCACATTTTTTGCCACTACCATTTTTCCGCTTGGTTGTCTTACGGTCCTTGAACGTTTTGATCACATGAGATACGGTTGAATGTGCGATTCCGAGCTGTTTACCGATCCATCGATGAGAAGCGTTTGGGTTTTCGAAGTGAGTGCCCAAAATTTGTTGGCGCACTATTTCTTCATTCGAAGCCATCACTGAAATCACTCGACCGATTTTCACGAGACTCATTACACAATTGACACAACACAATGAAATACATTCAGTTAAAATTTCAATAATTTTTACCCACACGCTAAAAAGTTACGAACAATTGCGTGTGTCTAAATTTCATCGAATACAGTCTTTAGAACATGCATTACGGGAGCTGAAACTATTCTTATATCAAAAATATACAAGATACTTAGCTGAATTCCACTTGATCCCGTATCTAGTCCTAGAAGTCCGAGTTAAGTTCTCACTAAACCTACCACAACTGATGCTCTTCCCACAATGTTGCTCTTGGTGTGACTCAGTGCAAGCCTGGGTTAAAGATATGGATCAACATTTGTAAAACTTATACTTTAACAAAATGAAAAAAAAACGGTGGAAAATGACAACAGAAAAATTTCGTGCTTCGCTTCGAGCACCGCACACTATGACCATTGAGGTAGTATAATTTCTCAAAAGATTAAATCTGCACCGAAAAAAATCTGAATTTTCATTATGATGTAAGTTTCAACACAATCGTATTTCCTTCCACACAAAACAGCAACTTGCATAAAACAGGAACAAAAAAGGCAAGCTTTTGTATGCAACATGATCCACAATGAATGAAATGTCCCATAACATTACACGATTTATAGTGTTAATTTGTAAGTTTTGTGACGCTTCAATTATGTGCATGATATTGAGCAAAAATTCATACTACTTTTTCGAGCTGTGTGCTTTTGTAAATAAAACATCATTTGTCGATTTGTCGGTTTCTTTCAGAATTCCCACTGCACTACCATCAGAATGGAAAATCTTCTCCCCTACACAATAGTGATTTAAGATTATGTGAGAGCAATACATGTTACGAGAAACCGAGGTTCGAATCAGTCTTGATAAAAGTCATGCTCGTTAGGTTCAAAAGCGTGGATTTTTTGGCAACATAATATTGACTACCTATAAGTTCCATGCGAAAATCAATCGATATAGTATCTCGTGACAACAAACGTACAAAGAAAATAATCTGAATGTGCATTGTTATGTAAATATCAGAGCATGTATAATTGTAGTTTCTTCCACACAAAGCAGCTACTTGCATGCAATAAATATAGTGAAAACGAGCTTTTGTATACAAGATTTTCCGCAATGAATTGAATGTCCCAGAACTTTACACGATTTATAATGTTTATATGGATGTTTTGTGACGCTCCATTGGGCATGATATTGAACAAAAATTCACACTACTTTTTCGAGCTGTGTAACCAGAAGAATAAACGTTCGATTTTAAAAATGCTGTGATATTCAATTATGTAAACAGGTTCATTTTCAATATGAATTTCGAAATGTCAGAATTAAATAAACCACAATGAATATCAATTACCATGTTTGTATTAGGATTCAAAATCTCTTAATCAGTGCTGTCAAAAGTCATTTCGTGAAATTGGATAAATTTACCGACAACTTGAAGCTCTTGACAAATTCTACAACTTTGTCTAACAAAACATCGCTCTATGTGTTATATTCACTGTCATATTCAAAAGATGTTCAATGATGAATATCATTTGATTGTTCAGATATTACGCTCTCGCGTCTTTAATGTTAAAGTGATAACAATACATTGTAAACAAAATTTATGAAAAGAATCAAGCACAACAATTTCGGCATACGTGCTATTGTGAAAATCAGCTTCTAGAACGAGTTGTTGGCAGATTTAGCGCATTGAGGTAAAATGATCATTAACAACAATGCTCTTAGTAATAAACAAAACATCATAAGAGATGATGTTCAGATTTCGTCTAAAGAAATGCATGCTTCCGATTGATAATCAAACCAACAGTGACAGCAGATTTTTGAACCGCACTTAAAGGCGACTTCATTCATTGCAGCAAACAAAATTCAGTTTGCATAGAAGTGACAGCGGTAACCATGACAACCGGGAAAGTAAACTTCATCATTGCACTGGGATAAAAGCATTTTCACTTCTCATGGATATTTTATGAAAATCCTGGTTCGAATCAGTATGTGCAATACATATATAATATGTGCAATACATTAAATACAAAAAAAAATACAATCAAAATAACTAGAAATTAGAAGGATAATTAGTATTTTCCATTTAATTCCAACTACCTTTGCGTATCTTGACAGATACGCGTATTTCGTCTACAATGTGCAGACTTCTTCAGTGTCTCGTACTAATAACTCGACTTAAGTTATTAGTACGAGACACTGAAGAAGTCTGCACATTGTAGACGAAATACGCGTATCTGTCAAGATAAGCAAAGGTAGTTGGAATTAAACGGAAAATACTATTTTTTCTTCTAATTTCTAGTTACAGGTATTCCACTTAACAGCTCAAACCCTCTAGGATACAATCAAAATAATTATTGTAACCTAAATTATCTCGCCTTACTAGCTTAAGAGTTGTGTGTATTTGCAATCAATCTCCCACTGACCGGCAGTGCTTTTATGGAAGAAACTGGTCTTCAGCCCCATAATCTGATATGTGATCACCATGTTCAAACATTTTGAGCCCTGGAGATTAAAGGTGACAGCTCTATTGAAAATCCAACGACCCATTTCAAGACTGCCTGTTCATACACGTGCATTCTGAGGTCAACTTCATACACAATAAGCCCCGCATGAAAATCTTCACATGTCTAATGGAGTTTTCACACTTCCATATTCAAAAATTGACATTCTTGATCCTGGCGTGTATATAGTTAAGGTATATATTTGATAATATAAAACGACCTCGCCAATGTTCCTTAACTGATGCTAGTCCGGATGCGGGAGCGGGACACTAAAAAACAAAAAATGGGGAAAAAACTACCGTCGCATCTCAAGAAACACGACCATAACACACTATGAGAGGGATTCCATTGCAACGTCCTACGCAAAGCACTCGGAAAAACTATAATTTTACCATTTAATTAAGTTGAATAAAGGAATACTTTTTCAAAAAAAATTCAAAAAAAATTCAAAAAAAAAACGCAGCAAAAGCAAAACACGTCATTTTCAAAGCACTGCTTGCTGCGATTTTTTCACCTTTCTGGCTGCTCAAGAGTTGACGTCAAATTCAAAAACGAGTAAATATACTGAACTATTCTGTTCCATACAAACTTCAAAGAAGCAGGCATTTAAAATTCTAAGCAATCATGATCCAAAATCGATTCGGTGAGGGTTGATCATTTACAGCTCAGTTACAAATAACCGTGTCAATAAACTGTGCAAATCCCGTCAGAATGCTAATTTCCCGTAAGACTCTCGACTCCGAATCAACATCCAATCTGGGACACCCATCAGCGTCGTGATGCAGATTGGCAATTATCACCACTTGAATAAGATGTACACGACAAGCCATTCATTCAAGCCAGCAAGCATCGTCGTGGTGAAAGCATAACGTTTTCCAATTACCATATTTCATCTGTGGACACAGTGCATTCAACCGCATTCATGGGACGCACATCAATAGTGGTGGAAAGCCCTGGGCTCAGAAATGTATGCTGAGGCACATGCATTAATCTTCAGCGGTAATGCACCTAATCAAGTGTCAGTGTACGACTGTTCTGCTGTGCACCAACGTCATCCGTTCGTAATACAATGAATTCGAAGATTGCTAATGATAACCTACGCAAATGCACGCCAACCGACTGTGGCTGCATCGTTCGCCAGCGCAAATCAGCTTTCAAGAGAGTGGTTCACCTCAGGAAATTTATTGAAATGTGTCACTCGCGTCAATGAGGTGATCGCCTATACAGCTTTGCAGCAAGTAAGTCAAACTGCTAAGGCCACTTGAGTAAATTATGACTCTTAATTTTCTAACTCGGGTTCATAGTCGTTGTCTTCAGTTGATATCCTTCCCGGAAATTTCCGAAGGCATCTTATTGCCTGTGAAAGTTACCCGGTGTCTGCTTTCAACTTTAGCCATGCCCCAGACTCTAGATTAGTGTTACCAAGTCCGTAAGCCGCTTTCTATTCTTCGGTCATGTTTTCATAAGGAAGGGATAGGACAAGATTGTTGCAGGTTTTTAGGATGGTATGGGTGACGACACGGTGGTATTCAGCGACCGCAGCAAACGAGTGACCGTAATCGTAGATTGTAATCACACCTTTTCGGCACGATATGATTACGATTATGACGGTTTGGTGACTTTCCGGGTTGACGAAGAAGCCTGACTTGCGAAAAAGGGTTGAAAGGGTTTTCCTCAAGACTGAACTGCTTTTGAGGAAAAAGTGTTCGAGCTTCAACAGTTGGGATGGTTGAAAAGGTTGATGCTTAAGGGCGTTTCCAGGCGAAATTACCTAGAAATGTGAAAATTATTTTCGATATTTTTTTTATTTGAATGAAACTTTGCATACGCGTTTGGCTTAAGAGACTGAGCATTTTTCGCGCTTACATAGATTTCCGTGACTCAAGAGTCAGATTTAAAAAGGGCGTAAGCATTTTGAATAGCACTTCAATTAAAAATTTATAGCTCGAAAACATTTGGTGGTACAAAAAAACTGTCTAAGAACAAGTTGTGACCCTATGTGTGAAGGTTGTGAAAAAAATATACACTGAGAAAAAAAAATTCGGGAAAAAATCAACAAGTAACATGAAAATTTAAATATCTCAAAAAGCAATGTTTTGATTTTTTTTTGACTGTACAAATTTGAAGTTATTACACACATTTTAGCGAAGACTCCAGGATGGAGAAATGTCAGGGAAAAAGTTTCGAGAACATCGACTTTCGGTGCATTTCTCAAAATTTTAATATTCGCGGGAATGAACGTATTCTGATTATATAATGTGATTTTTGAAGTATTTTAAAAATTTAAAGCTCCTTCGTAAGAGCATTCGTTCTCAAGATATTTCAAATGAATGGGATTATAAACTATAGATAGTGCATAACTGTTAAATCGCATACTTTTCACGTTGAAAGTTATGTCCCTGGCCTACTAAAACCAGGAAAAGATATTTTTCTAACGACGTTTGCGCTATGGGTCCTCTACAGTTTATAAACTGTTTTGTTCAAATGTTGGACGAACTTATCGCCTGCCTGAATTTTAGGTAGCATGAAAGGCTCTCAGTAGCTTGAAAAACTTGAATTACTTGAACATGACACAATAGTGGTTCAGGTATTTATTTCAAAACCAATGAGCTTTTTGAAAAACAAACTAACGCAGTTGAAATGAATAATTTTTGAAAAGACCGTATTTTCTGCTGGAAATATACTTCTACATCGAAAAACGTTTATTTTGGCAAATAGTTGAGATTTTAAAAATGCTTTAAAATTTGACCCTAGAGACACTTTTTTCACTTCAGATCTCTCCACCCTTAAGTTTTCTCCATAACTGACGTTAGAGCTTCAAGTTTTTACACACAATGTATAAAGTATACAATAATAAGCAAAATCGGCATATGTTAATGGAATTTTTTTTTAAATACATTTTACCCCATATCTTTTGATCCGTTCATCCAATCGTCTTGCTGTCAAAAAGAGAGTTGTAGGAAACTTTAAATTTTGAAACGTTTTGTGGTTACTGGAGAAACGCGAATAATTTATGAAAAGGTCGCATTTTCGAATATTATTCGAATATGATAAAATTAAATTGGAAATATCTCGAGCACGGGTGCTCTTACGAAGATCATTATTCTCGCATTAAAGTTTTGCAAATTGCACCAAAAGTTGATGTTCTAAAAGCTTTTTTCCCTGACATTTCTCCATCCTGAAATCTTCATTAAAATTTGCGTAATAACTTCATGTTTCTACAGTCAAAAAATATAAAAAAATAAAAAAATCTCTTAATTTGAGATATTTAGCCAAACATTTAATAAGCAGTAACAGCTTTCAGCGACCTCTAGAGGTGACACTACAAAAAAAGTTACACATAGTGCATTCAGGGTCAAAAATGCCCCAAGACTTTAACATGCTCCCAAAATTTTATTTTTGTCCCGATTTTTGCTATCTTTACCTCAAATGAAAGGTGTAGATTCTTCAAACAATATGCTGAACTCCGAACCGGTTCCAGTATGCGTCCGAAGAAGACAATCTTGGAACCTCATATTTTCGTACCGTTCGAAGGCTCAAAATTCACGATTTGGAATACTGATCTTCAAAAACATCATGTCATAGACCATAGGGATGGGCACAGTGGCTCACTTTAGTGAACGGCTAAGAACCGCTCCGCTCACTAAACTGAACCAGCTCATTTGAGTCATTCACTCGCTCATTTCGAACATTTGGATTTTTGCTCTAAAATGGAAAATAAAATACAACACAGCTTTTTTGTATTCAATTCAGGCTTTATTTCAACAAAACTATTGTACTGGACTGAGGCTTACAATGGTTCACGAGTGATTGACATTTACAAACATTATTTCCGATACATGTTTTGATGTTAATCTGCTCCGTCTACCTGTTATTACCTGCACCGTCTTAGAAAATATACGCTCACATGGAACTGATGTCGCAGCCCAGCCGGGCCAGCATAATCCGATACAGTTTAGGATAAAGCAACTTTCTGGCTTCCCACCATACCAAAGGATCCTCTGTTCTGGACAAGTATGGTTCGGCTAGATACTTATCGATTTCCAAAACGCAAGCTGACATTGGATCCTGTTTTGTCTGGAGCTTGTTTATGGTTTGATCAAACTGTTCCTAAATAGATGAATTGATACTTGAAGATTGTGGATTGATTGGATGTTCTTGATCAGAGGTTTCGGTGAACGTTCGCATTTCATTCGATAGTGTTTGATACGCTGTGTTAAAGTTTTTTTTCTATCCAAATCCCTGCTTCTTGAAACGCGGATCAAGGAAAATTGCCGGCGTGATTAATTCGCTCGACTCTCTGTTCCCGAGTCTCTTGGCGAGACCTGCATCAAGCTCGTGAACTAGCTTCTTGACAATCGATGGAAGCGACCCAGCGGCATGCAGTTCCATATGTTGGCTCAAAATACGTGCAAGTACTGAGCTTTTCGAAAGAGACACAGATTTTTCTGATGAAATTTCGTGTGTGACTTCGTAGAATACCTCGAGAACATTGCAGCTTTTCTCAATAATCTCCCAATCCTTATCGTCCAATGTGCAGCGTTTGGAAACACAAACTTTGGGTTCTTGGTAAAAGTTTGTGTTTCCTGTTTCGAAATACTACCTCACAATGCCCTCCGCTCAATTTCAAACTACTTCTATTCAATTTTCACAGCCTGCCGTGAGCTAACGGAACTATCAATACTTTCTCTTCACAACTTTGTTCTAGCAAAAAAAAAGCTGTCTACTCCTAGAGCCCCATGGTGATGAGAAATTATTTCCTTCTCAAAACAACATCATCACTTCTCTAATAGATCAACCAGAGGATTTGGTTACATCCAGATACTCTGGAACCGATTTTGGTAGGTCCTAAAATGACAATTCAGAAACCCCGAATATTTGTAACGTTCGACTGCTCAAAATTCATGGTTTTGAATACTGATATCCGAAAACATCATACCATAGACTAATCAGGACATTTGGCCATATCCGGGTAATCTGAAACCGATTCCGGTTCTGGCCCAAAAATTAAAATTTTAGAACCTCAAATTTAGGTACCGTTCGACGGTTAAAAATTCATGATTTCATATACAAGTTACTCTGTTACCAAATACCACAGAGGTAAAGGCTCTTAAATTTGATATATTTTTTTATGGTGAACTTATATTTTACTAAACACATAACACGCAGTAAACCAAATTGACATTTTTTTCATTTCCAAAAAAACGGATTTGTTTCAGGAGGGAATTGAAACTGTAGTCCATGGTAGGCATATTACGCCTGAACAACTGACGCCGCTAACCACACAACCAACAATCAATATGCAACTAGCGATTTGAAATTGGTTCACTTTTATAGAACCCCTTGGTTCGAAGTACACCTTGAAGCCAGCACCTTACTGTACATTTTTTTGGGGCGTAGAACCACTGCGTCCATTGAGTTGAACTTTTGTGGTATTTGCTGTATATATTTACGCCTTTGTTTGGATTTGCTGTGTTATTTTGACAGAATATTTGAGAGTTTGTTCGTGTGAATTCATTATTAGGGGCGTATTATTAAACTTCGAACCGAGCTTGGGACGCTAGTACTAGCGCGATGTGCTAGTACTGGCCAGGGATGCCAAATATTTTTTTCAAATGTCTGCGATAAAAATTTGAAATGTCTGGGAATGTCTAAAAAAGTCTGTAATTTTTGTTGTTGCAAGACTTCTTTCTACGAAAAGACGTGATAAAAGAACAAGTTATGCCCCTTTTGCCATATTTTAATTATGTGAAAATTTCTGCATCCTCTCCAGATGTAAATAGTTTTCTTTAGAATCGTTTTGTTAGCTCTGTCTTCGGCCAACTTGTTACCCATCACCCAATTTGACATTATATTCCCAGTTACACAGAAAATCAAATGTAGCCTATACTACGCAACCAAAGATGGGGTACTCGGATATTTTCTTTGTTTTCTGTAAAGAAACTGATCAGTAATATGTAGGAAGCTAACTTCGTATTCAATGAGGAAGTCGATAGTTCACTACCAACTAAAAACACTTAAGTACTGAGTGGTAAGCTCTAGAAAGCCTTACTCCAGTGCCAGTCGGGTTTATTTCCAATCAGATAGAACGCTAGGCCAGACCACGGATCAGATCAGGCATCGAAATCATTTTTTCTAGCTCGTTAACTCTGACTGCTAGCTTTTCAGCCAGCGTAGAAGATCGAATCATCGTGATGCTAGTGGAATGATAGTCGAAATAATCAGCTCAGCAACCGAAATCACCTTGTTTAATTCTGGCCATCAGACTGCAAAATCATTCCGGGTACAATTTTGCTACCAAGGGGGAAAAGCAGTGAAAACAACAGCAAGAATGATTGGCGTATTGATCGAAATCAGCTTGCTGTGATGCACGGTTTGAAAAATCACAAAATGAAGAAGCAGATGACAGTGAGATATATTGAGCAATGTGAGTAACACGTGGTACTTCAAAAGCAACATAAAAATAGCTCGTGATTAGGAGCTGTCTCACCCCTTGGTTCATATTTTAAAAGTGAAACTTAAGCTTCTGCATCCGCATAGATAACACAATTTTCTATAGTTTTTTTTTCTCTGCAAGGTTCTTTCCTGTTTTTTATTTTTAAGTCAAAATTCAGTTTTCATTTGATAGATTCTAAAGACTTTTTTTTCCTTTGTTCAAAAGTAACCATTAAATTACAATACCGGGCGGTAGGGCGGTAGATCGACTCGGAACGGTTTCGATAGACGTTTAGGATGCAGTGTCAATTTGATTTAGACCAATAGTCAATAACTAACAACTAATAGGTTATCTAACTGGTCCTCTAAAATAATGAGTTATCGATTTCATTTTCTCGCTAATATAAGGAGTGTATCGAAAAGTAGTTATAAACTTCCAAATAATAAAATAGGCATGAAAACATGGTTAAAATTAACATACTATTTCAGTTTATTATAGCTTAACATGTTTACAAAAGATCCAAACGGAAAAACTAGTCATCATGTTCATTTCTGTAGAATGCCCGTACCTTTGATTTGACACCTGCCATCAAATTCTGCACAGTGACCTTTGTGCACTTCCTGGATGCCGCTGCCCAATTTTTCTTAAAATCGGTCATGTTTTTGGGACACTGTACCATCCTTCTTAAATATACGCTTGACTATTGCCCAATAGCGTTCGATCGGTCGCAACTGGGGACAGTTTGGTGGGTTGATGTCTTTTTCTACGAACTTGATGTTATTCTCCGTCAGCCACTGTAGAGTGGATTTGGCGTAATGTGCCGATGCCAAATCTGGCCAGAAGAGAGGAGGACTGGTGCTTTCTATACAATGGTAGCAACCTGTTCTTCAAACATTCCTTTTGATAAATCTCAGCATTTATAGTTCCTTTTGTATAGAAAATTGAAGAACGCAAGCCACATGTGCAAATAGCTTGCCAAATGAGCACCTTCTGACCGAATTTCTCCATCGCAACAGTCGTATCTGCGGTTGGCACACGTTCCCAACAGATTTAGTATAAAACTGCGGCCCCGGTAGCGTTCTTGAATCTTCTTTAACGTATGTTTCGTCATCCATCAAAATGCACTGGTCGACATTGTCCAAAATGCAGCTGTACAGCTTTCGAGCCCTGGTTTTGGCACAAGACTTTTTGTTCCGGAGTTTGTTTGGGCACTTTCTGCTTTTTGTACGTCTTCAAGTCATTCCTGCGCTTGATTCGTTGAATCATTCCGATGCTGGTCTTGAACTTCTTGGCTAGATCGCGAGTAGAGGCAGATTTGTTCCGTTGAATATAATCCACAACTTTTGGTCCAAATCGGGGTTGCTGGAGCCGGGTTTCCGGCCACTTCTTGGTAAATCCTTGAGGGAGCACTCCTTACCAAACTTTTCGATGATGCGTTTTACACTTGCCGGGTGAACATTTACTCTTTTCGCAATCTGGTTGTAAGTAACACCCTTTTTCGGTGCACCAAGTGTGCAGAATTTTCTTTTTAGTCTCAAATTCAATTCGCGACATTTTGAATACAACTTTATCAACGGAAATGAATGAACCGAATAATCATTTTTGACATGTAAACAAAGCAAATGGCGCTTACACGCTAAAAATATATACAGTAGTTTATGCGTAATAACGCATCGAATGTTTATAACTACTTTTCGATACACTCCTTACGAACTGAAATAAAATGGCAGTTTCGCATCTCACGTTGAGCGCGTAAAGTAAGACATTCGAATGCTCTCCATCGCACTTTCTCACTCTTTTTTTGTTGGTGACAGCTGTACACTATTTCAAAATCACAACTTTCCTACTTGCTCTCGAGAGATAAAATTACATTAGTTCTTGTTTTCAAGTTTCCAATGAGAATGAGCAAGAAAACAAGTACGACAGCACCAGACAAGAGCTTTAACGCGTCAATTTCGATGGTAAAAGTAAGCACAAGTTATAGTTTTCATTTGAAAACAGTTTCAGTGCACCCAAATACCTTTATTTGAAATTTTAAAAAATATTTCAAATGTCTGTAAAAGTCTGCAACATAAATGTAATGTCTGCTGAATGTCTGCATCGTTAAGAAAGTCTGCAAAAAAAAAAAATGAAAAGTCTGTTAATTTACAGACATGTCTGTAAATATGACATCCCTGGTACTGACTGAGCCAAGAAAAAAAAATCCTATTTGTGCGGGACCTACTGGCCTTAGAGTTAGTCTATGACACAACCGAGCTGAAGTGATTCGAACTTGAGTTGAACAGGCACGAACAGAAGAAGCACGAACACAACTTCGTTTCTACCCGTTTCTATTGTTACTTCTGATTCTAGCAGTGACATTTTTGTGTAGCAAGTCAAGCAGCAACTAAATATCGGTGAAAATTCGACAGGAGAAACAAGACCGAAATTGGGAATATTACGTTATACTTTACATAATGGTACAACTGGTTGTACAAATCATCGAAAAGAAAAACCATTTATAACTAGTTCGATTGTGAACATAAAATCAAGACCTACATGCAAAAAAGCCATACACACTTATTGTAAACAAAACTTTGGAGGCTATTTTCACCGATTGTAAACAAAACTTTGGAGTACATTTTCTCACCAACTGAAGTTTTCTCACGCTAATCAAAATCCTCAATAGTGAAACTTTCAGCTTCCCAACGCATGGGTGTCTTTCAGTTTGCAAGAAAATTGTATCCAAAGGAATGTTTACAAAAGCTGCTCTGACATTTTCACTGGCGATGGTTAGCTTTCGGGTTTTCAGACCGGGTTTGACAATTTGAAAAAAAAAAAGGGGGCTGGTTTCAGTTCGATAGAAGAAAATTGCATCTGATATGACTTTTACATTATGTATTTACAATATTCCTGAAGATCTTTGTCATTAGACGGCATGATTTTGCTTTTTTTTTTTCATTACAAGGATATTTTACAAAAAACTTGGCTGTTAACAGACAAAGTTGGCTCAGGGTTGCTTTTTGGGAATAATTAGTTGAATTCGAGTTGTGAACGGGCTTTGAAAAATAATACATTGCGTTCAAGTTTGTTAAGCATGGACCTCGAAAATTTCTATTACTTTTTTCATGTGGTTATTAAAATAAGACTAAAATATTTACCTGCACTTAGTAATTCAGAAAAAGCACCAAAAAATGAAAAAAGTGCCACTAAATTATTAAGGCCTGTACCAACAAATAATGTGTGATCAGCATTAAAAATGGAATGAGCAATAAAAGATGAGAAAAGATCTTCGGATAATCTAAATGTGACCGGTAAATCTATCAAATAAAGCAACAGCTATTAGTATATGTGCAATTAAATATGGCAGTATTTCCGCCAAATTATGTAATTTGAGCACTAAACTATTCGCATATGTCTTCAATTTTATTGGATTTTCCCATAAAACAGTAAAATGAGCAATGGATATTTATATGGTTATTTATTTATCCATTGCTCATTTTACTGTTTTTATGGGAAAATCAATAAAATTGAAAGACATATGCGAATAGTTTAGTGCTCAAATTACATATTTGGCGGAAATACTGCCATATTTAATTGCACATATACAATAGCTGTTGCTTTATTTGACAGATTTACCGGTCTAATTAGATTATCGAGTCTTTTCTCATCTTTGCTCATTCCTAATTTTTTAATGCTGATCACACATTATTTGTTGGCACAGACCTTAATAATTTAGTGGCACTTTTTTCATTTTTATTGCTCAAATCTCTCTTTTAATTGATGATTAATTATGCTGCCTTAAAATAAGTATTGCAAAAATTCGGGGTAACTTTGTATAAAAATTAGTGGGGTTGTGTATAATACACGACCGGTTGACGTAGACTACGTTACACCGTTTGATTAGTTTCTTTAGTTTCGTAGCGGAACATTGCAATTTTGAAAATCTCAAAAATAAATCAATCAAGAAATGATCGAATTTTTAGCGTCCGCCGATTCAATTTTTCGTGACGGCAGCCATTTGAAAAATGTACATAATGCTCAGTTACGCGACGAAGAGAAAACTTAAATTGTTTTAACCACTGCTGTCTGTCAATTGGAAAGAACTTGAACAGTAATGTAAGATAAATTCAAATCAAACAAACTCTCTCAAAGTGAAATTGGTCAAATTCAAATTGGATTTGAAGTCGGCCGCATTTGAATTAAAACCTTCTCGGTATTTTTAAGAAGCAGGTTATTTCAACCGTTGCACGTAGCGCCTTACCAAAAGATGGCAACCGACAAGATCACACACACAAACACACCCGCACACGCACACACACACACCCACACACACACACACACACACACACACACACACAACGGCTTGCTTGCAACAGCCTGCAGCGCAATCAGCTACCTGACCAATTTGTTGGCAGCCAGTGCACCTTTGGTACACAACCCCACTGATTTTTGTGTGAAATACATCATTAAATACTTAAAGGAATTTTGTCGAAATTTCGGGACCGTGGTGCAGTTCGTTCAACTCCGAAAAATACCGATCTCCCAGCACAATCATTTTGATTGCAGATTTTTAACACTCAACTATTTCAATATCATCACCATATACATCTATATCATCTTTATATACCTATATCATCTACATATATTTCTATATTATATACATATATATCTATACATATACATGTACATCATATCGTGATAATGCTAGCAACAGGTTCATGCATGTTTCCCTTCAAATTTGCTACGCGCATGCCATAGCAGACGACTGCACTAACAGTGCACTATGGTCCAGATCACGAATTTACGAGGAAACATGCTCCCAGCGCCTAAACTTGAAACTTTACAGCAAAGTGATGTTCTACAATATGGTTTGTATCATCAAGACCCATTTTTTGATATTAACTAAAATTAGGGTGGTCCTCATTTTCACGGAAATACAAACACTAACTTTTTTGTTTGCAGAAATAGACGTTTAGACTCTTAAGCAAAACTGTAGCGCAAAAAGTTTCATGGAATTTTCTTGTATAAATTTTTTTGTAGCCTAAAAATTGACTGATTCAGAGCAATTTTCCCTCATCAAATTAGGGTGTACCATAAAAAAATGGTTTTTTTGCCCTTCCTTTTTTATTTCAATTCCCACCGTTGAGTTGTGTTCAGACGAGTTTTAGTGATTTTAAAGACGCGTACTTTGGTACACAAATTTTGCCGCTAGCTTCAATCAATCAATAGTTATTGAAGTTTTTCTAAAAAAAATACGCCCTTTTCAAATGTTGATTTTCATGATTGGGGCAAACACAAAAAAATATATAAGACGTCATTTTTAAGGCCAATTTATATTGTTCAACATATGTGAAAACAAGAGATATGTTATTTCGGTATCTTGAGAAAAGTACATTTGAATCTGGGATGTTTTAAGAAGAAAAACTTCAATAACTATTGATTGGTTAAAGCTAGCGGCAAAGTTAATACATTTAAACACGCGCCTTTAAAAGTTCTACAACTCGTCTGAAGGCAACTTAACGATGAAAATTTAAATAAAAAAGTAAGGACAGAAAAACTTTTTTTTATGGTACACCCTAAGTTGACGAGGGAAAAGTTGCTCTAAATCGGTCAATTTTGAACCTTTAAATAAAATGGTGGTGAAACTTGAAATAAAAACGAAGGTCTATTTTTTTATGTTGATTAAAATTAGGGTGGTCCTTATTTTTATGGAAATACAAAAACTAACTTATTAATTTGCAGAAATAGACGTTTACATTCTTGAGCAAAGTTATAGTGCAGAAAATTTCATGGAATTTTCATTAATAAATTTTTTTTGTAGCTTGAAAATTGACCGATTTAGAGCAACTTTTCCCTCGTCAACTTAGGGTGTACCATAAAAAAAAGTTTTTCTGTCCTTACTTTTTTATTTAAATTTTCATCGTTAAGTTGACTTCAGACGAGTTGTAGAACTTTTAAAGGCGCGTGTTTAAATGTATTAACTTTGCCGCTAGCTTTAACCAATCAATAGTTATTGAAGTTTTTCTTCTTAAAACATCCCAGATTCAAATGTACTTTTCTCAAGATACCGAAATAACATATCTCTTGTTTTCACATATGTTGAACATTATAAATTGGCCTTAAAAATGACGTCTTATATATTTTTTTGTGTTTGCCCCAATCATAAAAATCAACATTTGAAAAGGGCGTATTTTTTTTAGAAAAACTTCAATAACTATTGATTGATTGAAGCTAGCGGCAAAATTTGTGTACCAAAGTACGCGTCTTTAAAATCACTAAAACTCGTCTGAACACAACTCAACGGTGGGAATTGAAATAAAAAAGGAAGGGCAAAAACACCAATTTTTTTATGGTACACCCTAAGTTGATGAGGGAGAATTGCTCTAAATCGGTCAATTTTTGGGCTACAAAAAAAAATTATACAAGAAAATTCCATGAAACTTTTTGCGCTACAACTTTGCTTAAGAGTCTAAACGTCTATTTCTGCAAACAAAAAAGTTAGTTTTTGTATTTCCGTGAAAATGAGGACCACCCTAATTTTAGTTAACATCAAAAAATGGACCTTGATGATACAAACCATATTGTAGAACATTACTTTGCTGTAAAGTTTCAAGTTTAGGCGCTGGGAGCATGTTTCCTCGTAAATTCGTGATCTGGACCATAGTGCAGTGGCTGTCCAGCCAGCCACTCGCCGGCGACAGCCGCACACTCTTCATTCTTTCAGTTTGCTAGCCAGCGACCCTCCTGCAGGGCACGCCCAACCACCAACTGCCAGGGCAATACTGGCCATAACCGCTCTGCACAGCTCCGTGGCTGCCGAGTGAATGAAGAAAATTTTAGGTTGTCCCCTTTTTATATCGTGCACTGAAATGTATGGGGCGTTCCTTACTTAAATTTGAAGTCTGTGATAGAAAAGTACAGCGCATTTCGTGAATTTACTCGGCGGAAAAATCGGCGTAATAAGACACCACCTCTTATTTTAGTTATTTTCAATAGTTTCAAATTGTTAACCGATAATGTTTGATAATTGAAATGGTACGCGGGAAAATTTACAACCGGTTGATGTAAACATCTGGAAAATCAATCGGGTATTTATTTGATTATTAGCGTTTAATTTGTAACAATATTTCGTGACGGTCATTTATTTTTAGATTTTCAATTGACACCCTACCCTTGCCGTAAGACTTAGTTTACGTCAAAAAAACTAAGTTTCATTTTACCAGCTTTATAAAATTATCACTTTTGTTATCAAATGGAGTATTTTTCATTTAGTTGAATTTCATCATGAATGGTGATTTCGATTTCTGATCTTCAGATGAGGTAGTTGAGTCAGAACCAGAATTTAAGCCAATCGAAAAAATTTCGGGTTATCAGTTTTTAAAACCTTGAATTTTGAACCATCGAACGTTAAAAATACTTGGAGTTCCAAAATTGTCCTCTTTGGACACTACCGAAACCGATTCCCGAGTATACGGATGTGGCCAAATCCTTTAGTTTGGCTTTAGCAGGATGTTTTGAAGATCAGTATTCGAAATCGTGAATTTTGAGCCGTCTAACGGTACAAATATATGTGGTTCCATAATTGTCCTCTTCGGATGCAAACCGGAACTAAGTCTAGGTTCCTATGTGCCCAAAACGGCCAGTTTGTTAAATACAGGCCAGCATGTCGTTTGCAGTATCTATACCTTTCATTTGAGACCAAAATATAAAAAATCGGTTTAAAAATAATGTTTTGGAAGCGAAGCAAATTGTTGGGGTTTTTTTGAGCCTGAATACACTTTGCGTAACATTTTCTCAATGCATTAGGAAGCTTAAATTTTCATGTTAATTGTCGATTTTTTGTTCCGATTTTTTTTTTCACACCCTTCACACATAGGGCCACAACTTGTTCTTAGACAGTTTTTTTGTACAACCAAAGGTTTTCGAGCTACAAATTATCAACTGAAGTGCTATTCAAAATGCTTACGCCCTTTTTAAAATTGACTCTTGAGTCCAAAAATTTTTTGCATCAGTGGAAAAAACTTGCTTCTGTGGGTTAAACGTGTGTACAAATTTTCAATTAAATCGGAGACACTCGAAGTTGGTCGGTAGGTCATTTCGCCTGGAAACGCTCTTAAGTATTCTCCTTTGAAAAAACAAAGAAAAGCAGATGCTTCGCACAGGGACAGTTGTATTGAATCATCTTTGGTGATTTACATGAGCAACATTCATCTAATTTTTAGGGATTATAAAGCTTATCAACTACAAATCTTGTTTTTCAAGGTTATGTTGCAACTCAAACATTGATTCCTCTATTTGATTTTAGAACTATTGTAGATTTTTTTTATCCAGTGTACCAGTGTATCTTTTCATCATTAATTACGTTAACTTTTGATTAGAAATGTCAATCTTTCATGCTCGAAATATCATTTGAATCTAGAACAAAGAATGTTTCCCTGATTTTTGTTTTGAGCGAAGCTCATAATTCATCTTGAATTTCAAGACAGTTTTGCCGTTTTTTGCTTCTGGACGTTTTCACTTTTTCCACCTCCCTTTCAACTGTGCATTATGAATTGTTCGTAAATCCCCAGCTATTCTCCTGTTTTAGGCCGAAAAATGTATCCATCAATCATGACGTGACGTCTCCCGCCGATACTCCGTTTCCACGAAATTGACTTACTTTGCGATTAGAGCTCCAATCTCTCTCTCCATTAATTTACAAACATCCTTCCTAAGAGACCGAAACAAAAAGCATTCCGCTTCGTTTACATAATATTCCCAACGAACTCACGATCTTTTTTATCTCTTATCTTTTTTTCTTTTTCACAACAGGCTTCAGCCTCGGCGACGAGCTGGGTTTGGCCGAGTCGCTCGGTAACGTGGAGGCCAACAAACGCCGGGCACTGAACGTCCGGACCGGTGCCGGTGTCAACAACATTGGGGTGCTCCCCGCGTCTAAACAGCCGGTAAGTGTGTACCCAGTAAGTGCGGAAGAGAAGGAGAAATGCTGCGTGGGATTTGATGTAGGATAAAAGCTATTCTCTACTAGCAGCGAGGTGTTTTCGGGTGTGCTCTTAGAAAGAAAAAAACAAACCGCAGGTGGGGGGATGTGACGAGAATGTGCCTGCGAGCGAAGGACTTTCACTTTCGTTGAGTTATTTAACGTGGTCGGTTAATATTTCTCTCGGTTTGCAGCAGACGGTACGAGGGGTGATGACGACATTCTGCTGACGATGATAGAAATGGGAGATATAGCGGGAAAATGGAAAATAAACGGCAATGCTGAGCTGTCATGTGTCGGAAAACCGTTCTTGATGGGTAGTTAAATATATGGGACGGCGGAAATAAAAAAAAACAGGAGAACGATGTTGATTTTCAACGGTGCTCCGGGATTTATCGTTGTCAGATGGTGGGAAATTCATGACAGAAAAGGATGGCTTTTGTTGATTATTTTTAAGGCATTTATTGCAGAGGACAGGAATGACCAATATCTGAATCAAACTACCATGCTTTCCACCTTTTGGGAGATCTTATATATAACTAGCTGATCCAGGTACGAACATTGCTACGCCTGCAACTAAAATGAAATGAACATTATAGAACAGACGCTTAATTTTTTATGAGTTTTTATTAAATAAGTTAAGAGTTCCAAACTTCTATCAGAACATTCTTCACCCAACAACACACGCTTCAGGCTATACCTGGATAATTCAGGTTGGTTGAAATTTGTGTTTGAAACCACGAGAAACGTTTTTGTATTCAAAAACCTACAATGAATTGGTCCCATTTGCCGATTAATGCTAAATTATAAAGAAATTTGCCTTTCATTTGTATGAGAGCGGTCTCAAACAATCACAAGAACCTTCCCAGCCCCAAAAATCTACCATACATATTTTCTGCCACCATAGAAATAGTTCTCATTAAATATGCCAAATTTGATTGCAATAGCTAAATTAGTGTTATATATGTTTGAAAGCTCCCTCTCCCTCTCCTCCAAAAGGCGCAGAAGAGCATCAAATCAATTCAGAGAAACATTTCTCTCCTTCAAAAACCTCCATATGCCAAATTAGTTCCGTTTGCTAAATTAGTTCTCCACTTGCCAAATTTTGTGTTCCATTTGTATGGGAGATACCCCCCCTCCACTCGCAAAAGGCGGAAGAATCTCAAATCACAATAGAAAGATTTCTCTCCTTCAAAAAAACTTCCACATGCAAAATTTGGTTCCATTTCCTCATGATTAGTTCTTGAAAGCAATGCAAGGATTTGCGTTTCATTTGTATGTTATTCCCCTTCATAAAAAGGGAATGGTCTCAAATATCATAGAACCATTGTCTTCAAAACCACCACATACTCAATTAGTTCCATTTGCTTGATAAGTTCTCGAGTCATGAATATTGTATTTCATTTGTATCAGAGCCCCCCCTCCCTCTTTAGGATGGGGAGGGGTTTAAACCAACATAGAACATTTTTTGTCTTCAAAAACCACCCACATGCAAAATTTCGTTCGTTTGATAGATTAGTTCCCGAGTTATGCAGAATATTGTGTTTTAGTTGTAAGGGAGCCCCTCCTTCTATGACGGGGAGGGTTCTGCTACCATATAGAAACCTTTCTTGCCTTCAAAACTCACACATGCTAAATTTGGTTTCTCTGTTGATTAGTCTGCGAGTTATGTAGAAATGAGTGTTTGTTTATATGACAGCCCCCTTTCCAGTGTAAGGAGGGGTCTCAAACCATCATAAGAACCTTCCCCGGCCCTAAAAATCCCAGCATACAAAATTTCACACCGATCGGTTCAGTAGTTTTCGAGTCTAATAGGTTCAGACAGCAGACAGAAATCCATTTATATCAGATAGATACGCCCCGTTATTTGAATTGAAACTAAATTATTTAAATTATAGCAGCTAAGCAAGATCCTCCATGCCAACAGTTCCAAATGACACGCATCTTTTGATACGCTTGCTAAAGTCTCGTTTCACTTTTGTATTCAACTGCATTGTAAATGCCTATAGAAGCATTCTATTGAATTTCTGCCACCAAGTTTGTATACCATCCTATTGGATTTATGAAAGGTATTCACGCTTCCAGAATTCAAGAAAGGACAGCAGAGTTATAACGTTTTTATCACAATAATAAAATATTGAACGATCTCACCGATGTTTCGTTTCTTCATTCATCTGTCATTCTTGTCCCCTTGCCTATGTGTTGGTTGTCATCTTCATATCGATCTGCTTAAACGTATGCTGATTTCTAAAACCTAGAATGATAATATAATAGCTATATTATTATGTTATTATAGAAGAATCAATTGTTCTTTCTGTATTTGTTGATTGTTTTCTTGTGAATGTAAAAATTCATCACTTACGTCTTTCTCTCGTAATATTTGTGCTCTTATTCTTTCATCTCTCTATTTCTACTCAAACGCAATAATAAACATAACATGTTTTTGCTTTTTCCGTATTGATTTCATAATTTTTACGATGACTGTTGATTCAATCAACCTGTCGTTCAGGCATAGATTTTTTTGTTGCATACTTTTATTTATCTTCCTTCAGCACTGTTAAGCCATTCTTCTTATTCTTTACTTCCTTTATGCCTTTTCCTTTTTCTTTTTGTCTCTGGTCAATTCTATCCACTTTTCGTCTGTTAATCCTGGTATCTTATGTTATCTTCTTCAATAGAATTAATCCAGGTTTTTGTCTTTTTTCTTATATTTTTTGACTTATTTCATTTCCTGGGCAACTCTCAATGTGTGTCCAATTTACTTTTTTTTGTATATGACCCAGTAGCTAATCGTCATTACTCCGAATCTTTTTAAAAGCTGTTTCAAACGTTAAAGTCATGGTACCCCCCAGCAGTGTTTCCTGAATCATTTCACGAGTAACCGATTACTAGAAACTATCAACATTCAATTCTGTATACCAAATTTTGACGCAAACTCGTCGAGAGTTAACGGCACCCTGTGCCCATCAAGCAAATTAACACCACTTGCACTAAGGGATACTTTTGATGCTTCTTACCCGAGCAATACACATTATATGTCTCTTTTTGGGTTGAAATTCGTTTTTCATTTGTATGAGGGTTCTCCCCCTCCCTCTTTTTCAGAAAGGGAAGCGGGTCTCAAACCATCATAGAAACATTGTTTGCCTCCAAAACCCCCAGACCATAAAATTTTTTGTTCTATTTGCTTGATTAGTTCTCGAGTTGTGCATAAATTAATGTTTCATTTTTATGGGAGCCTCACTTTCCAAAAGAGGGGGGGCTCCGAACTACCATAGAAACATTTTTTGGCTCTAAAAACTCCCTCATGTAAATTTGGCTAAATTTGCTTGATTAGTTGACGAGTTATGCAAAAAAATGTGTTTCATTTGATATGAAAGCCCCCCTCGCTTCCAGATGCGAAAGGGGTCTCGAACTGCTATAGACATTTTTTTTATTCCAAAAATTTCCACATGCCAAATTTGGTACCGATTGCATTGATTAGTTCTTGAGTTATGGATAAATTTCTGTAGTCATTTGTACACTGAAACACAATCCACCTTATATTTAAGTGCAATCACCTATAGATTTGGGCAAAGTGCAAAGTTATTGCTCTGCATTGATGCTGCACTTATTTTATATTAAATGTGGTCAAATACTATTTATGACCCATATGTCCAATAAATATATAGTCTTTAAGGGCAACAGCTGAATAGATATTAATTATAGTGTACATGGATTGCATTAACTTGTCCTAGCGAAATTCAAATGAGTTTTTTAGTACGTTTTATGTGAAAAGGTGCATGGATTTTAGTTTTTCATGAAAAAGGTTAGTATTGGATTTTTTGTATCTTTTCATGTAATCAAATCGACGTTCCAGGTGGTCTGAGATTGGAAAGCAGCAACGAAACCTAATCACTGGTCACCTCTTCAACTCTTCAGTTGAAAATCCGCAACCTGGAAAAGATAATTGCGAACAGGAAAACATTATTTGGTACAGTATAAATATAAAGAAATTTCATAGAACTTACCTTGCCCGTGCACTCCAGTAATTCAAGTGGGAGACTGCAATCCCCGAGAATAGTTTCCTCAACCGCTTTCTTCTCCGTTTTCGCAGTTTTCTTCTTCTTTTCTAGAACGAAAAAGCAGCTGATTGTTTTTCGTGCACGGATATTTCTTTTCGTTTTAAGTGCGAAGATGGATAGAATAGGGCAAAGTGAAAACACACTTGAATGACATTTCTCGCCCGCATTGCAATTTATATAGCTGACCTATATCAGTCTCATTGGAAACGAACCTGTGTATTAAGTGACGGGTGTTAAAAATTATGTGCGGCAAATGAAAATCATACTGGCTCACATGATTTCAATTCGAAGCAAAAATTGACCGTACCAATTAATTTAAGTGCCAATTTTAATAATAAAAATTATTGAATTTATATTCAGTGTATGAGAGTTCCCTTCCCCCCCCCCCCTTCCAGAGAGGAAAGGGGTCTCGAACCACCAAAGAAAAATGCCTTGCCCTCCAAAAACCCTCATACGCCAAATTTGGTTCCATTTATTTGATTAACTCTGGGACACACACATTTTATGTTTTGTTTCCTGGATAATTCTCATGTTCATGCGTGTGAGAGCCCCCCCCTTCCCCCTTTCAAAGATGGAAGGGATTTCAAAGTATCATAAGAACCTTCTCCGGCCCCAAAAACGCCTGCGTAAAAATTTCACGCCGATCGGTTCAGTAGTTTCCGGAGTCTAGAAAGATAAACAGATAGAAGTTCATTTTATGCAAACACCAAGGTCTTTTTTCTACTGGGATACGTCTCACTTGTACTACACGAAACCGCGAAAAAAAAAAACTAAAAGGAGATTGATCGATCCACATGCGTAACATTTGAAACTGCTTGGATTCTGTTTGCATGTGTTACCTTTTCATGCAATGGTCAAAATACACTGATTTTTAAAATTTTTGAGTATTTACACAAGAAAATTCGTGATTTTTTTTGAAAAATTGCCACTTTTCACCCAGAACGAAAAATGTGATTTTGAATTAGGTCTTTAAGTAGTTCCGCCATGGAGTTATCGCCGAAAACCAACCGCGTAAAAAATGTGTGTAATAAAAAACCTTGAAGTTGTTATAACTCAGGTTTAATTTTGCACTTGGTTTTTTTTCACACGGTTTGTTTTGGGGTAGATAACTCCAGAACGGAACAACTTATCGACCTAATTTGAATCACATTTTACGTTTAAGGGGCAAAAAGTAGCCAAAAGGCAGTGTTTCAAAAAAATCACAATTTTTTATGTAAATACTCAAAATTTTGAAAACTGTATTTTGACCATTGCATGGAAAGGTAACGCATACAAACAAAATCCGAAGCAATATAAAATGTTTAAGCACATGTGAATTTATCAACTCTATTAAGTCTTATTTTACACGCTTCCATACTAAAAGTGGTAACCAGCATCCATTCCAAATGTAATCTATCGATCTATCTATCTATCTACACACAAGGTTTTTTTTTTTTTTTGCACAGGGGATAGTGCAAAAAAAAAAAACTTTGTGTAGATAGCTGAGATGAGATGAAATAGATTACATGGCGGCGTGGATGCCCTCCATGTCGTTCTTAAGAAGTAACTTTTTGATGTAGTACCAGTCCAAGATTGTTTTTTCTTTAGCTTGAAGTGTCATCAGCAAAGCAAGATTTGTGACAGCACTGAGGTAAATTAGGGAGATTCCAAAGTGAAAATGTTTTATAGCATTGGTCCAAGAACGCTACCCTGAAGAACGCCAGCTCTATCAAGCAAATTGATCAGACTTAGAAGACTGATAACTTACTTTTGCAAAGTCTCTCATCAGTTAGGTAGTTTTGAAACTGAAATTTCATGATATAAAGCGGAAAAATTGAACTTTTCAAGGTGTTATCAAAGTCTACGCTCCATACAAAAATTCAAAAAATGTATGTGGAGAAAAGTCTACGTGGGGGGGAGTGGGGTCTGAGATTTTCAAAAAATGAGTCTACGTACAATGTGCGACTGTACTTGCACATTTTATCACTTGAGTGAGCTTAAGTATAAATTTGAATGAAATACGTTATTTCTACCCATTATTTACGTGTAGGTAACACACTGGTTATTTTAGGTAGGAAATTATAAAAACCGTCAGAGTTAATCATTAAATTGAGTTTTTGGTATTTTTCGTAATAAACAAGATCAACCACCGCATTTAATTGTATTATCATAAGTTTAAACACAAGACACTATGAGTTGTTTGCACGGTTTTTTACACGGGTTGTTTTCGGCCATAACTCCAGAACGGAACAACTTATCGACCTGATTCAACTCACATTTTACGTTTTGGGCCAAAAGTAATCCATAGCAGTTTTTCAAAAAAATCACAATTTTGGTGTAAATACTCAAAATTTTAAAAACTGTATTTTGACCATTGCACAGTGGGGAAAAACGGACCCAAATTCCCACCAGATGTAGACGCCGCTGGATTGTGCTTGGAATATATCGTTTCTTATGGAAATTTGCCAAAAAAATTGAATGGTGCCATTTTCAGCCTGCGCTGAGCCTAGAAAATGGTCCATCTTACCCCTCAAAATGTGCCTTTTTGAGTTGGCATCAATATTTACTACAATCGCCGCTGAATGGTTTGCCCGCATAGAATCCTATTTCATATTAAAAACTCTGGGGAATCGAATGGTGCAGAGGATTTCATTCGATTCCGGGCTCGGAAAGTGGCTTATTTTGCCCAATTTCCCCATTAATTTGAGATTTTTCTTGTTCGTACCCTTTCAGCTACAATCGCTGAAAAAAATTAATGGCTAAACAGCCTATCTTA